>OZ026518.1:23686681-23770665 GCA_964019695.1 Loripinus fragilis
CTTCTCTGTGATGACCTTTCTCTCATAATCTTTCAGATAGACTGGTTTCTCTTTTTTCTTCTTTTTCTTGCTGTCTTCATCTGATGGTTCTTCTAAAAAATAATCAAATAAAGAAATAATTGTGATGTCAACAAAATTGCCAATTGAAACTTTCTTTGGACAAATGCATTTCGCAAAATACATGTCCCTGGCAATGGCAAGTATCAAATTTTGTTAAATTATCACTCCCCTGCATTTACTTAGGTAGGTATATCAGCAGAAAGCTAGTTTTATGGTGATGCATATTAGCATTCAGCAGGGCTGTAAAGAGAAGTTGACCAACCAAGTTCGGTGATTTTTGTTTGATTTGATTCTTTACTTCCCAGTCAACAATCTTTCAGTTATGTCGGGACTGGTCTTCCTATGTTGAACCAGTACTAAGTACGGATTAATGTGTCTTGCTCAAGGACATAACGCAGTGACGCCAGTGTCATGATCAGCTGAGTAAAATTAACTCCTTCCTTGCTAGCGACCACTTTTGTCATCTGCTGATAACCAAATACCTTTGCAAGCAGTCTGGACCCGGATCAGGACCGACAAAATGTCGGTCCTGGTCTGGATCCAAACTGTTTGACCCTTTGCTAGTGTTCCTAAAAGAAATATTTGAGTAAAAAAAAAGACATTTGAAAAAAATTCAGCAGACAACAACAAAGCCTGAAAAATTACCCAGCATGCAAAGAGTTAATGGGAAAATTTTCTCCTTAGGCCAAAGAAAAAATATGTGTGTTTCAGGGATGGTCGGTAGGAAAATATTTTCATTTTATAAGTTTTTACATGGGGAAGTTGGGGAAACAATATGGCTGGACAGGGAAATCCCTTGTACACTACAAATTTCGCCACACGTAAAAATCATATAATAATCATATGATTCTTATATAAAAACTTTTATATAATACTTGTTAAAAAAGGCAGCCGCGTGTGGATCATATAAAACAGATTATATAATTTTCATATGAAAATGATATGATTATTACGTAAACTGAAATACATATAATAATCATATGATATTGATAAGCATTTTTACATAATAATCATATAACAATTATATGAAAATCATATAATTGCCCTTTTATATAAATATCATATGAGTGCCTTTATATAAAATTTATATAAAAAGGCAGTATATAAAATTTATATAAAAAGGCAGTCACATGAGGATGATGTGTAATGCACTGTATTTGAAAATTATAAAAATGCTACAAAACTTAATTCAACACACATGATTATCACATATATCAATTTACATATAAAACTTATATGATCTTATTTTTATCATCAATTCATATAAATTAATTTATGTCATAATTATATGAAATAGTACACATATAATGATCATATAAAACTTACATGAGTTTCATATGATATTAATTACATAAACAAATTATATGATTTTGTGAACATGTAAATATCATAAAAATCATATTATATAAAATTCATATGAAACTGCACATATGAAAACCATATATTCAGGTTTACATATGAGAATTATATAAGACTCATATGAGAATTGTATATAAAGGCAATTATATAAGAATGACGTGTGGCGAAATTGGCTTAGTAAATCCCCTAAAAATGCTTTAAATAAAAAATTAGGACCAGGGCAAAAAATTAGGCACGGTCTCGGCATTTAAGGCTAATAAATATGATCAAAATCGGAACTTATTTTCTGTAGCTGAGATTTTTCCATGCGGGTTTGAGAGGTTTCTTTACAGGCTGCGGTTTAAGACAGCAAGATGCACTCAAGATTCACTTTAACGCCTCCATGGATTTGCTCTTGATGAACTGTATTATCTTCAAAGTCACTAAATCGAGATTTTTTTTATTTTTCTCTTTACTTACCTTGTTTGCCATGGTAGAACTGAGCATCTTTCTTGTAAATTATTGGATCTTTACTCTTCAAAGCTGCCAGTGTGTTCATCCAGTCTCTTTCTATTTCTTCTGTTAAACCCTACAGCACGAAAAATACATTTATCAGAGATTCAGCTTGGTGTCAACCTTCGGACATAGTCTGAAAATCTTTCAAAACATCTGATAGCTTACTGCCCAAGTAGGACAATTTTCCAGTAGTAAACATGCAGTGACTTTATTTGGAATTTTGGGAAGCTAACTTTTCCTTCACATTTGGGAAAATACATCATAAAATTTGGGAAAATAAGTACTAAAATACATTAAATTGGTAAAATAGAGGCCATTTTTGGATTGGGAGTGACTAACATATAAGGCAGTAAAAATTGCTAAATAAAATCACTGGCATGCATTTACAGAGTGGAAAACAGTGTGGATCCTGATCAGCTGGCTTCTCAAAAGCCAGCTGCTCTGAATTTACATTGTTTTCAAAACAGGATATCCCAGTTCAGCATGGTAAGGGTATATAAATGCAATGTCATTTTGAGGGTATATATTCATCCTATTCCATTTTGGTAAGACGTTTACCATGTGTACATGGCTCCTTACAAATTTCTAAATGCCAGAATAAGATTGGAGCTGTTTGGACAGATGTCAGGAGTAAATCTGAAGCAAGCTGAATCCCACTTTTTTCTATCTGATATATGATTCATATATGGCCGCCACATGAGATTTCCAACAATGTGGTATGTGCGACAATCAAAGCCTCAGATCAGCCTGCGCATATGCGCAGTCTGATCAGAGCCTTAGCTAGTTGCTTGCATATTATATGAGTGTTGAGCTACTGACTGAACATCATTTGGAGTTTCTAAGCTTAAAGGAGGCTACACAGGCTCGTCTCAGTCTACACTTGTCAAAATGCCACATTGTTGGAAATCACATGCCACGGCTCAATTATATGTTAATTCAAGAGTGAAACCACCCAGCATGCAAAGAGATGAAATCATATGAAACCAGAAACACATGTTTTTTCCCGGCCTTACCTCAGCATCTTCATCTTCCGACTCCGAGGAACTTTCTTCAGAATCAACGTTCATCGCAGGACCACCATACCTGTCTTTTACTGAAAAGAAATGAACATGAGCATGATGAATATAGAGTATTATACAATGAACGTGGGAGCGCAGTGGCTCAGTGGCGCAGTGACTCTATAGAGTGCTTGATGTGAGACTGAGGGGCCGCGGGTTCGAGCCTCAACGACATCATTACGTTGTGGTCCTTTAGCAAGACTTAGTACTGGTTCAACCCATGAAGACCTGTCCCTGTTTAACTGAAAGATTGTTGATGGGACGTAAAGAATCAAATCAAACAAACAAAAATACAATGAACAGGCCTTTAGTTAGGAGTGTGTACCAAAAAACTAATTTTCTTATTTCTCAACCAAAATATATGTTGTGGGTACTCAAAAAAACTGTCAAGATTAAAACTGATCGGTAAGAAAATATTTACAATTTTACGCTCAAAAAAACTGTTTATTATATTCTCCCAAAATACAGAGTACCAGTGTGTATGGATATCATATTTATTCACACAGCAGAGAGAGACGTGACTTTAGAACAACAATTATGGTGGATATTGTCAGAAACTCCTCAATTGAGGTTAATCTAATTCTTCTTTTGATGATAGTTCCATTAATACTGCAGTGTTAGAAATAAGCAATTGCCCATTTGCTGGAAACAAGATGATCGAATGGGAAGGTTGGCCCTTGGACAAGCTAAAATTCAGAAATAATTAGACTTAGTCATATGGTCTAAAACTATGAACCTAAGTTTTCAGACAAACATGTCTAGGCAAACAGTGCAGATCCAGATCAGACTGCTCCTAGAGGAGCAGTCTGATCAGGGTCTTCACTGCTTGCCATTGCATCTTCATATTTTGAGCCTATCAGAATTCTTAAATATGTTAAATGAAGCATGTGGCAGGGCAAGTTAAAATTGTGGGGGACTAGTTGCTTTTGCCTTCAAGTTGCCCGTCGGACAAGTTGAGTTCTCTGGCTTGTTTCTAACACTGTACTGGTCAGATTTGTACAGGGTTTGAAGCAGATCCCTTATAAGAAATACAGAAACATGTCCATCTTATGAGACTTTCAGACTAAGATATGGCTTAAAAGTTATCCACGAGCAAACAGAGATTTTATCCTGGAATGGGTTTACACAGCAAAGAGATGAAGCACGAAAACGGGCTATATTGCTTTTTGAAATTTTCAATTATGAATTAGAATGCTGCAAAAATGAAGCAGAATTATTAAAAACTGTGAAGTCTTCCCAAAAAACTTTAATTTTTTAGGAATGACAGAACAACAAAAGGGGGTGGAGTCTTCGTCAGAGTTAAGCAAGGCCTATCCTGAGTCAAATTACTTGACTTAGTCACAAATTGCGAAATCATTTGTTCAATAGTTAAAATGTTGCAAAACAAAAACACTTACATTGGCTCATTTCAAATGCCACAAAGGGGTGTACGGCACTTCATCACACAATACTTTGTCTAACAAACAATTTTGTCTAAAACAGGCCTTTAGTTATTAAAGAGTGCATACCAGAAAAATAATTTTCTTATTTCTCAACCAAAACATATGTTGTAGGTACTCAAAAGAACTGTCTCAATGAGACGGTTCTTTTGAGCACCCAAAACATATGCTAAAAATTATGGGTAAGAAAATATTCACACTTTTATGCTGAAAATTTGCGTTTATCTAAACCTATGGTCTAAAAGAACTTTCGTCAAAATAGCATTTTGTAGAATGTTGAAAGGTAATTTATGATTATTAACAAAATTCCATAAATAAATGTGAAGTTCACTTAAAGTCAGTTAATGAATGCATATACAGTTGGGTGATGCTTTGTAATAATCAAATTGAAACCTAGGCATTGATGCTACCATTCTAAAGATTTTTAAGCTCCATCATACACACTCCGCATTTCTGACACAAACATAGCAACCCTCTGTACTCTAGTAATTCGCTATAAATTCTTTCAATATTAGGAAATTTTGGTAGTCATTGCATCTACAGTCTCATCAGAGCCTGCCCTTCTCCTATACTCACAGGTTTAAGTCAACAAAATTTTTTAGCGTAAAATACTTTCTTAACCATCAGTTTTAACAAATCCGGGTCGTTTCGGCCGTGGGTCGTTTCGGCCGGGTCGTTTCGGCCTAGGACGTTTCGGCCTTATTTTGGGGTGAGTCGATTCGGCCTATTTTGGTGGGTCGTTTCGGCCGTGAGTTGTTTCGGCCAGTTTGAATACAGGTGCAAAATTCACTTATTTTTGTAGTTAATTTGTTTTAAATAACTATTCACGGACTTATTAGTAAATGGGAAAATAAATGGACTTATCAAAGCGTCCATTTTCATAATGTTGATGACCATAAAATTTGTAAACTGGTCACCCATGTCATGTTAGCTAAGCCATACAGTAAGCTAACGGTGCTAACTGGGTATTCTTAACATGTTTGTCTCTGTAGCTGCACATATCAGTTTAAGTGCTAATCAACATCAGGGGGATTTTTGATAAATGCGCTGCCTAATCTATTTCAACGGCCACTGTTATGAGTTTTGGGGATGCTAGATAAAAGTTTGACACTCTGGAACTAGATTTATTGAAATTATTTTAATGTTCTTTTATAGCAACCTGCATCAAAGATGTGTTCTTCTACGTTGCAATGATATTGGCGGCGTATTTAAAATAGAAATCATTATTTGCCACAATTGTACATGTGTAAGAAGCGACTGCTGGGTTCTTTCGAGACTGCCTCGCTGCACAGGCTAGTAAGATACTTCATAAAAAGAACACAGTATCACGAGCTATATAAGATATTGGGGGGGGGGGGGGGGGGGGGTATTGGGCCGCAACGACCCACCAAATTAGGCCGAAACGACCCACCCTCAAATCAGGCCGAAACAATCCAGGCTGAAACGACCCACGGCCGAAACGACCCACGGCCGAAACGACTCATGTCCGAAACGACTCACGGCCGAAACGACCCGAAACCGTTTTAACATATGTTTTGGGTGCTCAAAAGAATTGTCTCATTAAGACGGTTCTTTTGAGTACCCACAACATATGTTTTGGTTGAGAAATAAGAAAATTAGTTTTTCATTACGCACTATTAACTAAAGTCCTGTATACTCAAACTATGGAAGTCATACATGCTTAAAAAAAGGGTCAATGACAATACATGTATAGACAAAACATGGAATGGACAGAAAGTCCAAACAACAAAACATAGATTAGACAGAACATCTAAAATAACATCCAAATTAACATCTAAAAACACTGAAAAAAATATCGAAAAATATATCGAAAACATTGAATTTCTCCAGATGTTTTTTATATTACAAAATACATACAGTTATTAATTTTTTTACTAGAAATGTTTGTTTTGACTAGGTATGAAATATTGCACCCGAAATATTATACGCGGTTCCACACAAGTGCTTGATCGATCATCTATGTACTCTACAAAATTGTCTAATTCAGTTTGGTCGGATAGCTCTTCTTGGAGTTGAGCAAACTCGATCCATGTTGATTTTTGGTCATGGAGGTTCATAAAGATTCGTCCATTCATGTGTTACATTGGAATCATCCATTTACATACTTTAGCTTGCTGAACTAATTAAGCAAGCTAAGGCCTAGATGAAATATATGTGTGGTTCCTGTTGCATACCAACACAATTTAGGGTAGGTAGGTAGGGAAATTATTAAATTTTGTTTTAACATTTAAACAAAGAAAATAGTGACAAAAATTGAAAAAGGGCCCATTTTAGGTATTTTTTCTCCAAAGACCATTTTAATGTTCAGGGTAGGGTTAAAAAAATTAGGGTAGGTAGGCCAACAGGAACCACACATACATTTAAGTCTAATCGGCAAGTGAGTTATCTAATTAATCAAGCATGCCCTCTTAACGCCATCATGAGCAGATGTAAGTAAAGACAGGAAGATTGAAAACGACTGAACACCGAAATAAATAAATTTGACCTTTTGTCTTAGCAATTTTCAATATTCTGTTGTGAAATTTTAGATGTTCTGTCTTTCTATGTTTTGTGGCTTTGATATTAGATTTTAGTCTTTTTGATGATTTTCGATATTCTGTCTTTCGATGTTTTGTCGTTCTCCCTAATAAAATTATTTAAAGCTGCATAGTCTGTAACTTTTGGTCTTCTAATTTTAGAAATAAAGTTTCTATTTTTCAAGAATACAGTAAAAATACTCAAATTGAGGTAAACATTTTCGTAAATCTTAACAAATTATCACTATCAAAACAACAGCATTTATGTTAAAAATCAACTGTCTAGAATTATTGGAGGGACGTAAATAATTACAAACAAGAGAAAAACACCTGTTTTTATAAGATAATTCACTTTTCCATGCAGTTTTCAGCAGTACTGAACATGTTTATTGTGAAAACATAACTTAATTCTATTTTTACAAATGATTTAAAAAGAAAAGAATATATATATATTCATAGTTACAGATCTTGTCTCTTTAAGCATATGCGACAAGTACCCAAAAATCATACAAATTGGCCCATATATTTGATGCGCAGCATGACATAGACAACAGTCTTCAAGATTAGTTTTGGCTTCTGAAAACAAGGGAAAATTTTGACATCATGTCATATTCGACAAAGTTGTGTTAGAAAAAGTGTCGTTTCTATAAAATGACCATTCAACAAAAATCCTTTGACAACCTGTAGTAGTAGAAGTGGCGTTTGGTGAACTGTCATGCACTGAACACAGGAATATGAATGAAATAGAACAGTAAGGAAAATTAAGAAATAAACTGCCCAGACACAGTTTGGCTACTTTCAGTTCGGGGCTTCAGACAGAGAAGTCCAAAAGGACAATGGTTCAAAGCAGCCCTTCATAAGTGCTTCTGATAGCACTACACGCTCTCTTTCTCTCTCTCCCTGTGTGCTGATGTCGAATAGGCCCTACGCCGAAAAAAAACCAAGCTATGCTTAGCGAAGGCCAAACTTTTTATGTAAGCTTATACTTGTAACAAATTTAAGTCTGATTTCTCAGCTATTGGGTCGTCAAATATGGAATTTTAACGTATGATTGTGTGTCATACATTTAGCCATTTCTTCTTTTTGCCTCCATTTGTTGTAGTTTTCAGCGTACGACTTATTGATTTTGAATTTAGACATGTTGTCCAAAATCAAAACCACACTGTTTTCTTTCTAAGCTGGAGCTTGCGAGCATTGGCAAGCGAGCAATTTGCCGGTACTACCGGATTTAACTCCCCAGTGCTGGCTACCTACCTACCTACCTACCTACCTACCTACCTACCTACCTACCCACCCAACCACCCACCTACCCACCCACCCACCCACCTACCTACCTACCTACCTACCTACCTACCTACCTACCTACCCACCTACCTACATTCCTTCCTACCTACCTACCTACCTACCTACCTACCTACCTACCTACCTACCTACCTACCTACCTACCTACCTACCTACCTACCTACCCACCCACCCACCCACCCACCCACCTACCTACCTACCTACCTACCTACCTACCTACCTACCTACCTACCTACCTACCTACCTACTCCCTACCACTGATGGACAGTGCGATTACTGTATGCCTCCCACAGTTCCTTTGTATGTCTCCCCAAAGTTCCTTTGGGAGAGCATAAAAAATATAGTCCATATTCACATGTAAGTGGGTATTTCAACATCGCGTCAGTGATGGTAATATACGTTAGTACGCTTCCCTGGATACCGGCTTGCTTCTGAAAACGAAAGGTCATAAAGATATCTACTCCTCTGAGCCGGAACCCGAATTCCCCACTGCAGCAAATTCGGATATTCTTGGCGTGACGAAATCAAACTCCCCACAGAGGTGTACTTCCGGTTCTGCCTTAAATCCGTGTGTGCTTCAAAAACGTCCCCAAGTCAAAGAAATGCGTGATTATAGTGGCTATAGAAAATGCAAAATTAAAACTATTAAAAGTGTTGTCTAGTTACAATAATGTGCTATGCGATAGTTCTAAGCTTTTTTACAACAATTAACCCTGTAATTTTCAGAATTAGACGGATCAGTTTCAATATGCCCCAAAGTTTTATGCGCATGCCTCCTTAATTAGTTTATGAATAGGTGTACATACATGTACTGCTAAAATGTCTGCTTGGGGAGACTGGGGTGACCCCTGCCACTATTCAGTGTTTGCACTATTAGAGTTTTATTGGAATGTGCATATTTCCTTTTTCTAATTGCTTCCAATGGATCACCTATTCAGAACTAAGTGCATACAAATAGTTAACTAAAACAAAAAAAATACAGTTTGAAATGCATGAACAAATGAAAAAGAGTGGTCTCAGCAAATGCAAAATTAAAACACGTAAATGTTTTCTAGTCTAGTAACTTGTATGCGCTATGCCATGGTTCTAAGCTTTTTAAAAGCTAACCTTGTTTCTAATTAAATATAATTTATTTTCTATACAAAAACTATAAACACATCCTCCTGTTCAGTCCCAATACTTTAATTTTGGTCCTGGTAATTACGAAACCCAGGGTCGGACTTGATTTATCTGTTTACTCCGGACAGGCAGAGCACAAATCAAAAGCACAGGAACATCTGGGTCGGAGTTCTCCAGCGTACTCCATCTTCCGAGGTGGTGGAGACATAACAGTCACGTGACCTGTTCCAAAACAAGATTGTAGGGCACTGCCTACACTGAAGTGAGATATTTTTCTGTCTTTCCCGATAGGTTCTGATAATTATTCATATTCAGTGAAAAAAAAAACTCATTGGTAAAAGGGAATGAAAGCGCATGTATTTTTCCATTCTTTTTTTTCTTCTTGGCAATCAGATTGTATTGATTTTTCACAATTCAAACAACAATCACTTGATTTTCTCAGGAGTACTCCAGAGTGCCCAGTTTTGCTTGTCTGACGTACTCCGGGTACTCTAAAATTATCAACTCAAGTCTGCCCCAGATAAGACGCCGAAAAACTCCCCAGCCGGGATGACTACTGGGCAATTTTTGCTAGCTTCGCTCACGCCGCAAGCATTTGATTTGGAATAGTGATACCCTCTAGCTGGATGTCTATTTATATAAACTACTGTTAGCGTAACGGTCGTGTGTAGGGGGAACAAGACAGTTCACCGACAGGGTAGGGCTAAAATGCGTAAAGGACCCCTTTATGCGTAAAGGGCTCATTTTTAATTTTGCAAAAAGGACTTTTATTATTGCTAAACTGTTTCTTAGGTATATGTGAGTTTAATAATATTTTAAGAAAGCAAAGATCAGGACTCGATACAAGCAAGTACCACACCTAACCCAGGACAACACACATGGGAAATTGACAAAAACATAGGGAAAAAACATGCAAGAGCCATTGATATGAATGGCATTATTGAGCAACAAAGGCTCTGACGAGCATGCTCAAAGGCACTGACTCACAATAGCATCCACGTTTAATACACATGCTGATGATCTAGACATATAACCACACTGAATATGTCAATATGTGCGTTTTACGGAGGCTTTAGCACATTTGTATGTGATAATACCAAATCTTTCATTGTAGAGATAAAATTGAACTCCTCACAAAAAAGGACTTGAATGCATATGAAAGCGTACATGTACCTAGTTAACATATAAAAGTGGGTCGCCACCGGCCCGTCGACGACAGTCAATTGAAATGTATACCATCCTTTTTGGTAGCTGCAGCGAAAAAGAAAATCCATACATTGTCAACTTATACCAGACTTTGTTTTACCGCAATGATGATCCGACCTGTTCTGACCACCAAAGTGCATTTGCTAATCACTCTCTGCTTACGCTATAATAGTCAATTACGTTTTGAAGGTATGCGTCTTGTCTTTTCAGCTGAGGAGGCTGGATTGAGCCTTTAATTGTAGCAGACCCTTATCAATGAATGTCTAAAAAAATCAAAATGTAGCAGTCAACGACTCGACCACTGGGCCAGAACACCCGACATACAGACTTATTTGTACAGTATGTTAAAAGCTTGAACAACTTTCAAAATGCTCCAGCCTCAGATTTCAAACTTTGTTCACATTAAAGAACTGTTATTTTGCATTTTAGCTAAAGTAAGCATAAATTCCAGACCATAAGCAAAAATTTCTTTCATCCTCTTTTTCTGGAAAAATCACTTTTTTGCATAACTCAAGCGCTGTAGCGACTATCACTCAACCCACAACAGTTTTTGTTAAGCAGATACACAGCTGGATTTATAAGAGACAATAAATCGGGATGAATATTTTCTGAAGTAAAATATTGACCACTATATTACCCTTTTTAACAGCTAGGTATACTATTTTGTGCACTTGTTGACTGCAACCACCGCACGATGACTGCCCTGTTCGAGTACAGTGGTTCTCTAGTGTGAGTTTAGATGTGTTTAAAATAAATGAAACACAGTTAGGTACAGCCTGGGTACAGGTTATGAGTGCAGACATTCCAATGAAAAAATGTTTGAAAACACCAAGTGTTCATATTCAACTGTATACAGAGCGAATATTCGACAATTGGAGACTTTCTTTCTCTTTCTATCTATACTGTTTTGCTCATACATGAGCATTACACCAGGAAGTGCGAATTTGGAAATTTTGATAAAATAAAAAAAAAAAAACAACACAAAAAAAAAAAAAAAAAAAAAAAACATAAAAAAACACAAAAACTTTTGGCTGAATTTTTGTTTAAATAAGAAGTGCCCTAAACTCCTCTGTCGACTGGGTATTTGCCACAGAAGGAGGCAGACTATTCCAATGTGGATTAGTTCGGGATAAAAGGAATTCTTCAGGGCATCACTGTATGTCTGGTGTCTGCGGTATTGAGCACTATGTGATGGCCTGGTAGTTTTCAAACTGTGAGCAGGGGTCATATACTTGTCTTTTTCAATAGAGACTGCTTTCTTGTGAAAGAGAAGCAAGGAGGACTGGTCCCTCCGGGCCTCAAGAGATGGCTATTCAAGTTCATCAACCATTTCACCGACACTAGTGTTTCGCCATCTCATGCAGGTCCAGCGGGCTGCTGTCCTCTGACCTTTCTCAATCTGATTAATCTGAAGTTTCGAGTGAGGGCTCCAAATGGGTGCTGCATATTCTAGTTAAGGCCGAACCAAAGTTTTGTATGCAACTTCCTTTGTACTCCTAGGTGCAAAAGCCAAATTCCTGCGAAGGAAACCAAGTGTCTTAGTTGCTTTGGAAGAGATTTCTGAGACATGCTGACCCCAATCCATGTTATCTGTAATGGTGATACCAAGGTATTTTGCCGACTGAACATTTCTGGACAGCCTGAATACTTTAAGAATGAGGAGTGGCTTGCATCGTTTTGATTATATATGGTTATATAGATCTATTTGAAAGCAATCAAGTTGGCAAGCTCTCCTTTTAAAAAGGAAAATTTATATCGACTCTATATTAGTTCTATCGACAACATAGTACTGACATATAAAGGTGATCTATATTAAATGCTCGGCTACTCTGCAAGTCAAAGGCTAGTTTTGGCAGTCACAAACTTATTTTGATCTTTGAACATGATTTTTTCCAGATTCTTGCATAAAGAGGATAAAGAAAAATTGTTCCCTTTTCTCGACCTGAAAAATTGAAATCGTCATGGTCCTAGCATTAACAGGATAGATGCTTTACATCCATTCATTTTTTCAGTCATGTACGGGCGCTTTCCTGGGTTGAACCAGCACAAAGCAGTGTGGATAATAGGGCTTGCTCAATGTCACAACTCTGCGCCGACGGTCGGATTCGAATCGATGAGTCCGATGAGCTACAACGCTCGTGGTAGGCAGGCATGTAGGTATCTATCCCAGGGAGGGTACTCTGATATTTTCAAACATACGTAGGCTCGGGTCATTTTTGGGGTTCAAAATTTAGAATTTCAATATTTTTGTTGTATTTCAGAAAAATGAATATTTGTTTGAGTATGAAGATTTTGTAGATATTTTTGGGGGGTCATCACAAAATTGGACTATATTTAGGGGTAATTTCTATGCATTTTAGGGTCTTTCTTAAGGTCAAGGTACATAATGGATGGTATTTTTTGGGGTCCCTAAAATTTCAAATATTTTTTAGGGGCTTGAAATGGCCTAGTATTTTGGGGGTGAGCGGTAGATGCTAGTCCCGAGCCTACGTATGAAGAAAAAATAGAGTACTACTCCACCCCCCCCCACCACCACTGGGGTATCGATGCTGGTCCGGTTCTGTCCTTAGGCTTATTTTGCTACTTGAAATTCGAGAATAATCGCAAGGGTTTTATTTTGCGACGTTTCGTGAAAATAAAACCCTCGCGAAATGGCGAAACCACTCTGTCGTTTATGGATGTAAATCATGCTCCAATCGCGATTTTTTTACTTCGCAAATATGCCTTTTAACGTTATTCGCGAAGATAAAATTATCGCGAAATTTCTGAAATAACGGTGATACTGCGAGACCATCGTACGGTTTAAAGACTCCAAATAGACCAAAAGGAAAAACTATATCTAGATCGGCGTAGTTTCCGAACTGTACACTTTAACGAAATATGGACGGTCATGCTAGCGTTTGGCTGGAGTCTGATTTTGAAAATGTAAAGTTGGGTTCAGTGCAGGACGGGCGACAATCTCAAACATACAATTTTATTTTTAAAAATATATTTCGATTGTCTGTGGTTTCGATGCTTCCAATGATGCCTCCTTTCCGCTTGGAAAGCCATTCAACACCTAATGAATTCTTGTTAAAAGCTGTGGTGCTGTGCAATGGTTTGATGGCTATGTGCGATAATCGTGGATTTCTTTCAAAC
This sequence comes from Loripinus fragilis, assembly GCA_964019695.1. Taxonomy (NCBI): domain Eukaryota; kingdom Metazoa; phylum Mollusca; class Bivalvia; order Lucinida; family Lucinidae; genus Loripinus; species Loripinus fragilis. The sequence continues at coordinate 23,700,395 of OZ026518.1, forward strand.
TTGGCACATGTCATTACTAATAGGAGCAAACTGTGAATTACATTGTCGGGCGTATCGTCTTCTGCTTTGGCACCAATGCAGATTTTGAATAAAATATTAATTTCAGTTCGGCCAACCGAAACAATCTAGACGGATCTAGACCGCTTTAGTCTGGCATGTAGCCATTCGATTTTGAAAATATAAACCAGTGAAAAACAAACACGAACAAAAAACAATTTATGCCATTCAGCGGTTAGATTGGTATCAGACATGCAGTAATTAGTCTCAGCAATATCAAAATATGTGCACATGCATATACAAGCATACACTGCCTCTGTTAAAAACCGCCCTGTAATTTGGGCTATGGGGAAGTTGGTTGGTTTTGTTGCTTTACGTCCCAAGTCAACAGCTATGGTCATTGCGGGACGGTCAGTTCACCTAACCACACTTTTTCCTGGGCAGGCTTGAACAAGCGGTTAACCAGTAATTTGTGCACATACTTTCGTTTGTAACTGACAACAACCCGTCTTGAATGAATCAGCGGAAGGGAGGAGAATGACCGTAGAAATTATTTCATGATCAATCTCCACGAAAGTATGGGACCGGGCCGGGATCGAACTCGCGACCCCTGGATCTGCAGTCAGACACGCATCTGTAGCCAGACACGTTACCGACTGCGCTACGCGGCCCGGGGAAGTGACGTATATTTATCTCTGTAGAAGTTCTGGAACTTTCAGCTAGAAGGACAGTGGTTCAGCCTTACAAACGGTGATCAGACAGATAGCTTCACTTGTTGTCTATATTTTTTCTCCACATATAATATGTACATGTAAAAAGGCGTTATACCAGACAAAATGAGCATTTTTCGCCAACCCACACACGACTTATCGGACCACCGAACAGTGCAAGTTCAGACTGTCCTGCTCATACGCGTAGTCTCGCCATAGCCTTCGCTTTCCAATGACAATGTATAGAAGTAGAGCAAAACTTAGACCAAATATGAGCGGCAACATGAGATTTCCAACAATGTGGTATCTGCGACCAGCGAAGGCTCAGACTAGCCTGCCTGCGCATATGCGGAGTTTCGCGAAAATAAAACCCATGCGAAATAGTGAAATCTCTTTGTCCTTATCTGATGAAGGTAAATCATATCGAAGTCGCGATTTTTTACGTGGCAACACTACTCGCGAAAATAAAATTCTCGCGAAAATTTCCGAATTTACAGTTTCTAGAGTGAGTGCAATGTACATGTTTATGCTATTTACTTCCGAGTGACTTCATTAGGTGACTTTCAGTTAAATGTCCACCAACCAACAACATTTTCAAAAAGTCTCTGGCAGTTCTAAGGATATGGAGCCACTGAAATGATTTTCTAGTTCCAGTTAACAATGGGTGTTCGAGCAATTTGAATTTATTATGTAAATGGACCAATTTTGGTTTATATACATGTAGTTAATCTGTTTATGACTTGGCATGCATATTTTGACATATTTACTATATATTGTATACACAAATAGACAGCTAAAACATACAGCATTTCTACTCAGAAGTATAAGAGACTGTCTATTCTCCATTACATACAGTAGGCATAAGCCGTCGGTCGGCATCATATGGAATGGTTTTCAAGTTACAGAGCAGATGATGTTGCATACGAGATCGAATGGGACATAAACTTCAAAATAGAACAAGCCAGATTTGTGGTTCTTATGATATAAAATCTTAACTTCTCAAATTTCTAAAATGCGCAGATTCAAATGTGCACTTTATGGCTAGTTTTTCAGTGACTGATGCAATAGTTAACATAATCATGGTAGATCTTTATGTACTACACTCCTCTCCATTTTTTTTTTTATCAAATTAACCCATGTAAGCCGAATGGAATTTCCTTTTTTATCAATTGGACCAGTCCATTTCCATTTTAAGGGGTCTTGGTTGGTATGTTTCATTTTTATTCAAATTTTAATAGAACATTCTGTGAGCAAATAGTTGACTTCCCGGCCTCAATGTTATAACACTTTTTTCATGCTCAACTTAACTTACTGCTCAGAAAACTAAAATACCGACAAATGATGAAGTTTATTGCTGTTAGTCTCTCAGATGTTGTATTTATCATGCTAATAAATGTTAAAATGCTAACAATTGTTGGCATTTTAACATTTATGAGCAGGATAAGTTTTGTGCTCAGCTGAGTTGAGCATGGGAAAAGTTTTATAACCTCTGCGCCAGATCAGATGCATTTTGCGGCGTCTGATCTGGTGTTTCACTGTTTGCCGATGTCCCATACAAACACAGGTGCTCGAAATTATGAAAATTTGCTTCCCTGTCTGATGCTTAGGGGCCTTCTCTTTAATTCCATCCAAAAATTTCGAGAAAATAACAACCAATGAAAAAAAATGAAAATTTTGACCAAAGTGATTCATAGAAAAAGCAGATTTCTGTGTCCTCCCTTATCATATTCTTATACTCGATTTGAACATTTTTTTTTTCAAATCATTAAATAGTCGAACTTAAGTCATTTCAAAGCACATATTACGTTCACTAGGCCTAAAAACACTCAAAAATCATAACTTCAATCCCCTGTGCATACAAATACATTTGCGTTAAACTTGCATGATTTCAGAATTTAGCATGTTTTACGCACAGAATGGATTTTCGTCAGAAAGCTAATGAGCCAGTTGCCAGCATTCACGTCTTTCTAAACGGGTGGACAAATAATAGATAAATCACGGAAAGAAATTTTAAGCAATTTTGATTTTAAGCTTACTGAAAAAAAAACGGGTATTACTATTCTATTCTATAGAACCAGGAGAGTCCCTCGTAGAACCAAAAAAGCTAAACAATCAATTTTAACCGACTCCAATTTAATTTGATTAATTATCGCGATTGGCATCCGCTCCAATGTTAAGCCGTTTAACTTAATCGACCGTGAGATATGACACGTTGTTAATTGGTGCAATAAATTTGTCGTTCTTTGAACAAGGGCGTCCACGCTTCCTTGATTGTTCGGCGGATGCTTTGATTGAGCTGTGAAATATACATGTCAACGCGGTCACATGATTCCGGTGGTTCGTCCAGCCAATGAAAACACAGTATTTGCCAGCAAGGTATGTTTGTCAACAAACCCACGTGTTTATCTTTATAAACAGGTAGAAAATTGTGGAAATCATCATAATTCGATTTGATCTTAATCAGTGCTACTTGTGTAATCAGGAGATTAAATTCGAGTTACATTTCAAGGATTATACCATTTTGAAGAAAATAAACATGGAATTTATATCAGTATTGAGGTATGATTTATTTTTATAATTAAGATTTATAATTTCTTTAAAAAAATGAATACAAACTCGAATTCATGTATTCTTTTTCTCCTCTATTTTAATAATTTATTAGTGGTATTTCATTGATCTATTTTACGTCCTCTTTAGCAATATAGTGTACGAGTACTTTCAAGTTTGACATAGTTATCTCAGAACATGGCTCCTAACTTGTTTGAAACCAGAAATGGCTCGAAATTTCAAATGGATGGGTCATTTCATATTATGATGGGTAGCAATCCCCCCCCCCCCACGAAAAAAATAAATAATAAAATGACTCAACTTTTAACCGTGTACCCAATTGGATAGAAGATGCTTTAGCTGCTAGGATGTCAGCTTGTATTCTCGAAGAAATAAGGCTCTATCTGTCTCTTGTGTGGTTTTCTTCTGTCAACTATTCGTGTACTTTTATGTATATTTGACAGGCATATTTAATAATTCAGTATGTTTCATTTCAGGGTTTTCTGCTTCTGTTTAACTCTACAGTTGGTATCTGCCAGTGACAGCTATTCGGGTAAGTTTATACTTTGTATAAAATCACATTATTATGGCATAGCCTAGACAGCGAGCGAAGGCTCCAAATTCACAACCTGCAAAAGGCCTAAGACTTTAACACTATATCAAATCCCAGCTGGTGAATAGCATGCACATTTAAAGTGTAACTCAAGTGGCTCAATGGTAGAGTGATTGACTTGACATCTCTGGTCCGAGTCTTACCTGAGCCACTGGGTTGTTTGCTTGAGTGGTACTCTTTATCCTCTGCTTAGTACTGGTTCAACCAAAGAAACGTCCAGACATTACTGGAAAAATGTTGACTGGGGCGTAAAGCATCAACACAAACAAGTAGCATATAATCAGGGTATTATCTGTTTTATTGGACGCTAGGTACGGCAAAAAAAAGAGGACTTCAGAGGGTTGCTATTTGCTTTCATTCTACTCAATACTATAATAAACACAGGAGCCACTGTTTTATCAGATAAAGGGATTTGTAAATCTATGTCTTGTACAGGTGCGAGTCCCTGCAATGGAAGCCATGTGGTGAACCCATCAAACTTTTTCTTTTTGATTGAATGAACCAATTAGTTTCCTAATACCGTTAAGTGATACCCTGGCAAACAGGGTAGATAAGCAAAAACAAACAAAAAATCAAGATACCAGCTCATCATTATCATCTTATTTGTATCCTCATGGGCTTCATGGTTTTTGGACTTGGAAATAAAGCTTTAATTAATCTATGAAAAGTATAACCGAGTCAGCAAAGACTCATAGCAGCCTTGGTATCCCCACAGTTCTGACGCAGAGACACGAAGCCCCTTGGTCCAGGACTCCTCATCAAGCGCAAAGTGGAGACTCTAATATGAATGGGTTGGTGTCCAGACTGGTCCGAGTCTTTACTGTATGCAATTATTTCTGCCATGCACTCGTATATGATTGATGGCTTGCAAAGTGTATTTGCTGTTCGCTTGACTCCTAGTGTGAAATCAAAGAATTCAAAAGAATAATCATACTTTGTACACAACGTTGTACAGAAACCATTATAAAAGATAATTTGCGCTATGGTATAAAATACCTGATAGGAACAGCCTTCGTGTGCCTGTGTAGCCATGCTATCTGATCGGTATCTGTTCGTGAGTTTGGGGTCCAGTGTATTATAACGCAGCTGATCTAAGTCTATGTTTTGTGCGTGCCATAAGTTCCATTTTCCTCGTTATACACAATCTCTACTTCTTATGACCAATTAAGGAAATGTCCTATTATGTTTTCATAATAACCTATTACCACCCAAGTGCAAGGGTACGAAAATACTTATTGTGCACCAAATCCGCATTTACTCGTTAAGAGATTATTTTTTTATGATTATATAATAGTTATTCATTTATCAAACGAGAAAAAGTGTTTGACTAAATCCCATAGGGCGGTAGGCAATTTCAAGTGTACACCCTGCAGAAAGATGTATTGTAAAGCAGGTGTCTGTTCCAGCAAGAATTTTAAAAGGAAATACTTTCTCGCACCTGTGCTATATCATTCAGATTATGAAGTTATGACTATTGGTGTGGTAATAACACCCAGAGAGCGTATGAGCCAGCACGCGAGATTTTGGTACTTATGCCACCAACGAAGGCCCAGGCTAGCCTGCGCAGCCATGGTCTTAGTTGTTCGCACGCACAAGATTTGGAAGAATTTGAATGCTTAGACTGAACCCACATAAATGGCATTATGCAGATGCAACAAGCATATCTTTTCGTGAACGTGACGCCACAACATCATTTAATTGACACCAGAACGACATCGTACTTGTCGTACTTAGTTTCGTCATCTTTTGCGAACAAGACTGATCACATCGCAATAGTCATGAAGTTACAGTGAACGAAGGCACAGTCTCACGGCTATGTGGATTTGTGACGCCATGTTGACGTCGTAATACGGTACACAGCACTGTATTATCGATATGCCCAATTCGCAAATCAAGAAAATCCGACATGACGCAAATATTACTGACAGTGTCGCAATACACTTTTAACACATTTTTGTCAAGCTCACAAATGTGACTCGTGCAATGTAGACACAGATGCTATGCCATGAAACTGGTCTATGCTATTTGATGTCATATGCAGCAACTTAAGACCCGCAAAGCATTATACTTTTAACTTTTCACACTTCGTGGCATATATTTAAGTAATGATAACCTTTTTCACACGCGGAAATTCTTGCGGTTTTGCCATTTAAATTGAACAATGTGAATGATGTGATATACAGTTGAAGCAATTTACCTGAAAAAGTTTGTCAAATAAAGTTTGCAGCTTATCAGTGGGAACTCGCTGATAACTCCCCCAGTTTTCAACAGATAGGCAACAGGTAACGGGTGCGCTGGCGACATCAGAGGACCTCAAATCCAATTCGCGTGTCTCGTGGCCCCAGAGTGTACAGAGGATTGCCCGGTTTCCATGATACGAAAGTTTATGGCTGGCTACATTAAATATTAATCAAAACTAATCTAGTAACATTTGTCAAACAACAGTTCTGATTTATCACCAGCTTGAAGAGTCATCGGCGGAAAACGTTTGAAGTAGTCATTGAAATTTAACTCATAATTTCACAGACTGTATTCACCGTACATTACTTCATGACACCACAGGAATGCTAACCTGTCCGTGACCCGACGAGGATGCAGACTCAGACATAACAAATCTGGAACGAGAAGTTGGTACTTATTGAGCAAATAGTGCAGAAACTGATGAGATGCCACAGATCTAGAACGCGGCTCTCATCCGTGTCTACACGGCTTGCTGTGATAAAAACAATATTATTCATCCTGATCTGCTTGACTATTATTGCATCTCATATACTGCCAAATCGACGAAGGGCCACGAAACAAACTCATTACATCCTTTTTACATCCTAATAGTCATGGTCTGCAATGTTCATGCATTTTCCATATAATCTATACTTTTCATTTCTATTTTGCAGAATGGTTGAGTATGACTCGCCGAGCAGAGAAGAGGGAAAGACGAAAGCACAAGAAAAATATGGGTATGTACATGTATTGCTATAAACGATTGCTTATGCATAATTTGCGGGTGACATCAAAATCCCTAAAGAAATAAAAAATGAAAAACAAAATGGAGCTTTCGTTTTCAGCTAGTGTGGTATATTATCAACTGCACCAACAAGAACTGGTACGATCAACGAAGACTTGAGCGAACATGCGCATTCGCATAGTCTCGCCGCCAGAGTCTTCGCTGCTCGCATACCCAGAGAAGGGACATAGATGAAGACTCGGGCAAAAGTTGGACCGATAGCCCCACTAGATAAGTGTGCATAAAAGGTTTAAAGAATGACTTTGCGCATATGCGATATGTACCAAAGTCTCATGAACTGGTTCAAATATAGTACAGAAAGCAGTGCGTATGCCATTTGTTCAGTTTTCATACAGACGCTTTTTCCTGATGGGCCCTCTAAAACTCAGACGTGGTAGTGGCTTTGTACACAACCGGTGCATACCTTCGAAAATGTACATGCTATTCCTACGTGTCGGGTACGTAACCTTTAAGTGACATAAATACATGTAGACCCCCGAATAAATGCAACTGTTGAAGGGCCTGTAAGATCTACTTGACCACTACCCCATTAAACGACAATAATTCATGAAGTTACCCGGATTAACACCTGTTTGAAGACGATTAGAGATAATTCCCTTATAATCTCGATGCTTGCTACAACTCCAGTTATTTGTCATTTTGAGTGCGATAAAAGATTTAGAAATACTTAGGGCATATGTAATACATGATAAAATAAATCCAGTTATCAATTTTTGTTTACTGGTGGATTCGTTGTCGGCCTTTTACAGAGAAAGGACAGCTGGGTGAAAAATTTCAAACCGATTCGTGAAATTCCGGATGTTTAATGCAACCTCGGGAATGTCCGAAAAAGCAAAATCTGCATGTTCTGTATTTATAGAGTGAGGGGCGGCACTACTACATATAAGCAAACAGCATTCGACATTTAAGCATACATGGTCTTACAAGTTTTTTTTGTGAATTATATAATATCTCGGACCAAATTTGATCTAACTTGGTCATGGTTGCTAAAACTTTTGGAAAATTTGTTCGCGGGCAAAATGGTCTCTTGATTATCTTCCATGTAGGTGACAAGTGTCAAAATTTGGTTATCAAAGTTGATTAGGGATATCTTAAATGTTTATTACACGCTCTCTGGTAGAGCGTGATAAATAAATTAGAGAATTACAACCTAATTATCGCCGTATACGAGCGTCAGTTAAATAATGGGCGTGTCAGAGGCGCGTGTCATAAGCCCGCGAATCTGTAATACACAGTGGTCGACGGTGTCTGCGGGGTGTCATCACATCAGTGACCTGTAAGATACATTCTCTGCAGGTGGGAGGTCGGTGCAGTAGTGGGACATGCGAGCCATCCAGGAGAAAAAGGTTCATATAGCATATACGTAAAGCCGTGCTTCGCACGCACAGTATGCACAGCTGATTCGAACATTCACCCGCTTACGCGAGCAGCGAAAGCTGCCCAGGAATGAGCAGGCTCCATTGAGCCAAAGTACATTATGCGAGCAAACATTGAATACCCTGATCGTTTCTGCGGCGTCTGTCTCGGATCTGGTTCTACCCTGTTTGCCGATGTCCCATAAATATAGTGGGTTAATTAATTCCCAAAAGAGTTCTTTTAAATATCGACGAGATTGATCCGCGCTTTGCAGACCGAAGTTTAAAGTTGACAACGTATTTAATAGCCTAGCTCAGCGCAGTGGCTTAGTAGAGCGTTAGACCGGGGATCGAAGGGTATCTAGTTCGACACTTTATCCGCTGCTTAGTGCTGGTTTAACCCAGGAAGACCCGTCACGACATGACTGGAAATTGTTGACCCGGAAGTAAAAGAATCAAAACAAAGCATATGCTTTCAATGCTACCAAAATGGAAGATATATGAACCAGCCTACAGTTGCATTTTAAATATATATGCGCAGCTTAGATAACATGTTTTTTTTGTGAAACCATTCTCTGTGCGCGCGGACAGCTCTGGCGAAACTATGTTTAGGCTAGCCTGAGCCATTGCTAGCACAACACATTTTATGAGTTGATACATTTGGACATAACATTCGAAGCTATTATATTATTTAACGGCACCTATGTTTTTTTACATAAAACAAAAACATTTTTTTGAGGGCATGGCTCTTTTGACCATTTGTACACTGGTAATCCCTAAAGGCGTACTTTGGCAAACATTGAAGACCTAGATGAAATGCCGCATAACATTTCATCAGGGTATACACTGTTTGCCAAGACAAAAACGATTTTCACAGAGAAAACGATATTATTTGAAAATAACCTGTGACGCATTAAACTATATAGTGGACAAATCAATCATTATTGTATCAAGAGCAGCTATATTACGCGCTTTATTTGACTATCTTTTCAGTGGAAGCCCCAATTTCAGTGGAAGCCCCATCAGAGACCCTGGAGAACCTCATTACTTCTGCCAATGTCAACGACTGTTGTAAGAATGGTGGATTATGCATCATGAACTCTTTCTGTCATTGTAAAAAGTAAGTTCCCATACTTTTTCTCAGTCTTTGACAGATTTGAATTTTAATAAGCTACTGTAGCCACGAACGCTGTGTATCGATATCAAAACATAAAAAGCTCAATTACCATTTTTGCTTAAATAAGCGCACTGTGTGAATATAACTTTTTCAAAATTTTATATCATTTTGGAAAAAGTGTAGAACCTGATCAGCTGGCTTCTAATGAAACCAACTGATCAGGATCACCAGTTTTTCATCCATAATAACTCTTTGCCTGCCAGCGAGGAATTTTGTCATCTACTGCTGATCTTTGCAAACAATATGGACCTGAAGCGTCAGACCTGATCTGGATCCAAACTTTTTGACACTCTGGTAGTGTTCCTGAATTTTTTTTTAAATCTGAAAAATTACCCAGCATGCAGAGTGAATATTCCTGTGTGTCAAATTTCAGAATTGTCATTCAATATTGAAGCCATAACCTTTGCAGAAAAAAAACCTGTTCTTGTTATCCTTACATACTTAAAAATCTTATTTGGTTTTTACCCAGGATAGCCTACCCAACATCATTATTAGTAATCACCATTGTAAAACTTTTAAAACAACAATACACTTTAAATAAACTAATCTTTGTTATTTTACTATTTCAGGCAGTTTTATGGTCGCCATTGCCAACACCGTGTTCGCCACCAGTCTTGTGGTACAGTTGCCCATGGTACCTGGCTGACAGCATCATGTAATCTGTGTCATTGTTATGATGGTCAGATGATCTGCAAGGCCTACCAGTACCCTGGCTGTGGTAAGTTTCAAAATAAATAATTCACCCTTATTAGACCAACCCAGGGAGGGGGCCCAGTTTTCTTGTGTCCCATAAATGACCTTTTAACTAGCCCCCCTCCCCATCTTTTGTAAATATTGGCCTTTTTCACTTTTTTCCTCTCATCTTTGGACCTTTATTCATTTCCTAATATGCCCTAATAACATTGTTCCCCCAAATCTCTGGGTTTCACTCATAGCTGTGTTGTTGAGTGTAAGCTCATTGGACAATGTTTCAAATGGCATATGAACACAGAAAAAAATCTTTTTATCTCCTAACAGGCTAACTTCAACAGACAACTATGTACATGTACTTATAAGTGCAAAACTTATGCCTGCAAAACACTTTTATAACAAGTGATCTCAAAATTCAGTTGTCCTACTGAACACAGATATGCCCTTCTTTGAAGTCAGTGTAGATCCAGTTCAATCATTTATTAAGAAGTTACTGATCAGGATTGGCAAAGTTTTCCATGAAACCTGTTAATACATGTAGATTGTAATAAATGGAATAATATGACCAAGTTAGCAGGAAGTTCCTAAAGAAATCAAAGATCCTGATCAGACTGCTCCTAGAGGCTAGAAGGAGCAGTCTGATCTAGGACTATTTTGTAAGCACGGGGTTTCCGGTCTGAGTAACAAGAGTTAAAGCCAAAATTTTGACCATAAATGTTGTTTTTGTTACTTTTTAGCAAAAAAAATGTTGTGGGTACTCCGAATAACCGTTTCATTTTTAATACATGTAGTTCTTTGAGTACCCCTAAAACATCATTTGGTTGAGAAATCGAAAGATATAATTCAGGACAGGAGTGTCAAGTAATCATTCAATTTTCATTGTATTTCAGACGAGACATTTGAAGATGGTGTAGAGCAAGACCCTGACTACTCCGGCGGAATAGAGAAGGCCTTCGAAGATTACGAAAAGTTTTACGATGATTATGAAGACAGCCATATCAGTGCTGCAAGCAGTCTAGAGGGAAGAAGTATATGGACTATCTTCATGTTGGCTTGTTGGTTTATCACTGGACTACTTTCTTGAAAGACTGAAGGAAAGTTGACAAGTTATGAATAGCATAAGCCAGGTGGTATAGGCTTGACGAATCTGGACCAACCAGAAGTACAGAGCATTCTTGGTCTGAGCATGCAGAGAGGAAAGTGACTGGGAAGTCTGGGAGGGGTGGCCCTCCTCTTGTTGCTCCGTGGTCTGGTCCATGGTAATGCGCTAACCCGACCTAGGTTTCGTCTATAGTAAGACTCTTCAGGGGTTCCTGTGATGAACTGGATTCTTAGGCTTCGAATCTGTGAATGTTTGAAAAACATTCAAATGCGCCTTATATAGTCATGAAAAACGGCTCCAAAAACGGCTCCCGGCTGGATAAGACACCAGCAAACCTCAGTCACTTTCCCCATCTTGGTCTGAGCATGCAGCAGAGGCATGATGGTTGAGCATACTGAGGAAGGGATGAAAATCTCAAACCATCAGATGTCTGCAAGCTCTTAACTGGTGTAGAAGTGGGCTCACCAGACATTGAGTGAAATAAATGTGCTATTGTATACAGTAAAATCTGTGTAAAACAGCCACTCAAAAATAGACAAAACAAAGATCTTTATGACAAATGGTTGCTTAATGAAGGTCAAAAGTATTGCAGAATGCTCCCCTTGTATTGCACAATGCTCCCCTCAGAGCATTCTGCAATACTTTTGACTTGCATTAGTCTTATTAGTTTTGAAAACCATTTTCTGGTCTTTTTGAGAGTGGCCGTTTTACACAGGTTTTACTGTATAGTTTATTGATCCTAAATATTTGGAGAGAAAAAAGCCACATCTTTGCTATGGTGGGGTGAGTGGTATGAATTAATGGAATGGCAAACAGTGTAAACCCAGATCACACTGCTCAGAGAGCACTGTGATCTGGGATTACACTGTTTGATTATACATGTGCTTGAATGTTTAGGATTATAATGATAACTCTTACTTTTTTTCTATACATGTATGTATGTTACAAAATGTGATGCTAAAGAGGAGATTGTAATGATGATTTACATCCCAGTCAGCAATTTTTCAGTTATATCAGGACTTTTCCTGGGTTGAACAACTATACTGAAGGACTTTAGAAACGCACCAGTTATATATTCATGGTTGATTTGAGGATGTTTTCTTTATCACTTTTTATCCGTTTACACAATGGACCATGATTTGCCATAATTTCGATTTGATAATGCCGTTCATTCTGACGTTACACTGACGTTAGTGTTTTTCAACAATTGTCGTCTGACAGCTGTATGATTTGTTCAATTTAAAAGCAAACACTTTGAGCTGGTAGCCAGATGTCTTAACCAACCGAAAAACAAGAAAAAGTTTCGGATTAAATCGATAATAATCGTTTAATTACACTCCCAGTCGCAGCGTTTCCTTGCTAACGTCAGTCTTAATTTTTCAAACCGCAATAACAGGCGGATGACGTTCGCGCATGTCGCGATACTTTTGTCTTCTACGCAACGGGTTGCGCAGCATCTTGTAGCACTAAAACATTTTGATTATTCCTGATCCTTAGGCTATAAACAGCCAATTACGTCAAAAACAATTATGACGTCGCCTTGATGAAATGAACGTTGCCAGAGGTCTAAAACTTCATGATTTGATTTTGTCTTTCCTTGTGCTTACAAGAACAAACATCGGTTTGAAAACTTTTTTGTGCTCATAATGGAAGGTATTGGTACTCTGTGACTTTTTAAATTTGGGATGTCTCAGAATAATCGCGACGTCACGGCAACCATAAGCCACAGCGTTTCGTTTTTCTTATTGAATGCAAGCTAAATGAAGGGACTTGTCAATTTTATTTTCACATAACTAAAATATTACATTTTGACAATAAATTAGCATTTTAGCAGGTGGTGCGTTTCTAAAGTCCCTTAGTATATATGTACTAAGCAGAGGATAAAATGCCTTAATCAAGGATCTGGTGAGGTTTGAGCCAGTGACCCCTCAATCTCATGTGAGCACTCTACCACTGAGCCAGTGCCCTCTTGGAGTCTTTTAAAAACATTGAGGTGTACAGCTTGCATAGCAATTCTATTTTCCAGAAAGCAGATTACACAAGTACTGATCAGATTGTACAGATGTACAGGTTAGCCCACAGGGGCCAGTCCAGTGTTTACAGTCTGCCAGAAAGTAATAAGTTTATAGTCTATTTCAGTGTATTATAGGAGATGGCATATTATTATGCTAGACTGGCCACTGTTGGTTAGCCTGCATCCTTTGTTGTCCGCATTTTACAAATGGACCAGTACATGAGGTTTTGATACTTATCCCATATGTGACCAGTGAAGGCTCAGGCGAGCCTGCACTTTTGTGCTGTCTCCTCAGAGCCTTCACTACTCATGCACATAGTGTAGGGGAGTAGGTAAAGTATTGAGACAAAATTTAGGTCTCTAGTCCCACTAGGTAGCTGCACATGTATGTGTAAAGAATGACTTTACCCATATAGGATCTCATGAATGGCCCGAATACAGATCTTCTCGCAACATGGCTAATATAAGCTCATCCTTAACTCATGCTGGGTTATTTTTCATACTTTTGTCGTTGTCTGCTGACTTTTTTCAAAACTAACTTTTTAAAAAAAAATATTTCAGGAATACCATCAGTGTCAAACTCAGCAGCTTGGACCTAGATGGAGACCGATGTTCTGTCGGTCCTGATCTGGGTCCAAACTGTTTGCAAAGGTTATCAGCAGATGCAAAAATGTCACCGCTTGCAAGAAAAGAGTTAAAGGCCATGGTTTTGTCCCTACATTTACTTGGATTCAATTCTCATCACAGTGTTCAAATGGCATATTGGTGCAAATTATGTCTAGTCTTAAATTTGGTGCATATGTAATTCTATTGATTATAATTAAAATGAAAAAAGAAATCATGTCTTTATTTTATTTATTTGTTTGTTTGTGTTGATGCTTTACATCCCAGTTAACAATTTTTCAGTCATGTTGGGACAATATCCTGTCTTCCTGGGTTGAACCAGTACTAAGCAGAGGATAAAAGGTCTTGCTCAAGGGCACAGAGAAGTGTCTCCGGTAAGACTTGAACCATGGGCCCTTCGATCTTAAGTATAACACACTAACACTGAGCCACCATACTCCTCTTTAGACTTAGTTTAAATTACATTATCCTATGGTTAAATATAATTAACTGAAAATTAGATCCTTCAGAAACAGAGATACTAGTACATGGATGAAAGTTCTAAAATTTCCAAAACCCTGAACTTTTGAATATCAGAATTTGCCTCCAAATTATCAACAATAACAAGTTTTATGGTCAAATACCTTTAGATAAACTGAAGCTAAATCAGAATAACTATTATTACCTGCAGAATTCAGCATTTTGAGGCTGACTTTCCATATGGAAAGTCAGCCTCAAAATCCTGAATACAGGAAAAATCCTGAAAAATTTCACCCATGCAAGTATTACTACAAAGTTGGAGAGCAGCAGGTAAGTTTTTTCGGTTGAGTTGATGCTTATGTCCCTGTCAGCAATTTTTCAGTCATGTCAGGGAATTTCATGGGTTGAACTAGCACTAAGCAGAGGATAAAGTGTCTTGCTCAATGGCACAACACAGTGTCTCTGGTGAGGCTTGAACCAGTGACCTATCAATCTCAAGTCGAGCACTCTACCATTGAGCCTCTGCACTCCTTACATCAGCCCAGTTTTGAATAGTCTGTTCAGGACTGCAACCATTCTCTTGCCTTACCCCTACCTCCTCCCCTCCCCCTAGCATCAGATGTCTGAACTATATAGTCCCAAATACCCTTTAAAAGTCTTACGCTTCGAAAGAGTCAATTAACTCTTCACCTACCAGTGTCATCTGCTGATAACCTTTGCAAACAGTTTAGATCCAGATCAGGACCAACAAAATGTTGGGCCTGATCTGGATCTAATCTGTTTGATACTCAGATGGTATTCCTGAAATAAGTTTTGGTAAAAAAAGACTGAAAAAAATCAGCAGACAACAAAAAAACATGAAAAATTACCCAGTAGACAAAGAGTTTACTGAATAACTTGAATGCACTCTGGATGGATAAAAACCCAGAATTCAGGCCACTCTTTGAGCAAAAAGGTAAACAATTAACACAAATTAACCCTTAAAGCACCAATCACGACTGCAGCAGACGAAAATTTTTGTGACATCTTTCCTTATTTTCGAAAAAAGTAAGGTATGATATTTCATGAGAATCGTCTGCCAGCAGACGATTCTCATGAAATATCATGCCTAATTTGTTATTTTTGATAAAGTAGCAAAATTTGAAAGTGTCGTCCGCTGCAAGTTATAGGTGGTGCGCAAGTTATAGGTGGTGCTTTAAGGATTAATGCTGGTTATCAATCCAGTCAGCTAGCAACATCAACCCTTAGCCTGCCAGTCACTACTTTTGTCTTCTGCTCCTCTCATCTGCTTATGTTGTTAGATCCCACCTGCTTCAGCAGTACAGTAAAACCTGTCTTAAGCCACTACTCAAAAATAGACAAAACAAAGATCTTACTGACAAATGGTAGCTTAATGAAGGTCGAAAGTATTGCAGAATGCTCCAATACTTTTGACCTGCATTAAGCGATAATCAGTCTTAAAAACATTTTTTGGTCTTCTTTTTGAGTGGTCGCTTAAGACAGGCTTTACTGTATTCTGTCTATATTATCTTTGCATGCTGGGTAATTTGTCATACTTTTGTTGTTGTCTGCTGACTTTTTTTTCAAAATTAACTTTTTCAAAAAAATCTTTCAGGAAAAATATCAGTCAAACAGTCTGTCAGTCCTGACCTGGGTCCAAACTATTTGCAAAGGTTATCAGCAGACGACAAATCACCACTAGGATGGAAAGAGTTAGACATATTCAACAAGCAAATCAATTTGAAAATTTCTATCTATAGGCTAACTCTTATCATGAATAATAGGCAATAACAATACTAAAGAAACAATATGGATGGATGAATCCGCTCAATATAAATGGACACTAGGATTCTCAAGGGTGTAAAATGCTGTCAACTGCCTGTGTGACAGTAACCATACAACTATATACTGTATTTTCTGAAAATACATTTTATCATATGAGGTCGCGTCTGGGAGTGAAATAACACCAAGCAATAAAACTGAACCTTGAATATTACATATATATTGGTTCATCCATTGTAATGCAATTTTATCAACAATTAAATTACTTATTTATGAAAACAAAAGTAGAACTTCATCAGTCAATCACTCCCTTTAAATCATAACCTGATTGGGTGAAAGTCTTCCATAACCCCTGTACGGTAAAATGATTACGGCAAGACCTCCTATATTAATTAAATTACATGTACATTCCTGAAACATTTGCCTTAGAAGTGTGGGTCAGTATAGAATCTAACATTCGTGCTCTTGTATTATTGATTATATGAAATTTGTTGCGGAAGAGATAAAAAGCATGGCAAGCCTCACATTCTTTCTCTCTTCCTCAACTCATTTAATAAATTCACTAAAACATGAGCACTCATGTAAGATCCTCTATGTATTCAGACACATTTTTGCCAAATACTTAAGGTAAATATGGTAATCCATTCTATGATTCTACCTCTGGTTTAACTCTGCATGCTGGGTAATTTTTCATGCTTTTGTCATTTGCTGACTTTTTTTTTTAAAAAGTATTCTAGGAACACTATCAGAGTGTCAAAAGGTTTTGATTGACATTGACTGACCGATGACTTCTCATTTTGAGCCACCTTAGACTTTTTTAACTCCTAAAGTGTCACCTATGATTTGCAGCAGACGACAATTTCAAATATTGCCGCTTTTTCAAAAATAACGAATAAGGCATAATATATCATGAGAATGGTCTGCTGGCAGACGATTCTCATGAAATATCATACCTTTTTTCTCAATAATTAAAAAGATGTCGAAAAATTTGTCGTCTGTTGCAGTCGTGATTGGCACTTTAAGGGTTAACCATAGGAGTTCAAAGTACTGTCTGTCTGTTCATCAATCTGTCTGTCTGTTGACAATTATTTTGAAGCAGTAATAGCTGTGAGTGTCCAACCTTGCATAGTAACCGTCCTTCGCATTCTTTTCAAGCTGGCAATGTGACCCTGTGACCTTGACCTACATTTCATGCATCAGTGACTTTGACATAAATCAACACAGTAAATTGTATTTTTCTGCAACAATGATAGCTGCGAGTGTCAAACCCCTTACATATCATTGTCCTTGACATACTCGTCGAGCATGTATGTTGACCTGGTGAGCTTGACTATTTTCATGCTCCAACAAACTTGTCATAATTGTGTAAAGTGCAGTTCTCTAGAAATGAAATCTGTAAAATTGTTGCCTTTAAAATAAAATACCTGTAGGGCTTGTGTGAATTTAGTAAATTCACACAAGCCCTAACAGTATTTGATTTTTATTTTATTTGATTAAATTTCACACTGGCAGGTGTGACACCACCTCCCTTGAAATTCTTGCTTCACAAAATAATTCAATGAAATTGGGCTGATATGATAAGAAGTAGTAGTAGTAGTAATCTCCCAAAGTAGTTTAAGCTATTTAAAAGCTTTTATGCTGAACTCTTTGCCTACGGGGAAATCTTGCATGCTTTTTCATGGTCTGCTGATTTTTATCAAAATCAACTTTTTTGAAAAATTCTTTCAGGAATACTATCAGAGTGTCAAACAGTTTGGTCTGGGTCCAATCTGTTTGCAAAGGCTATCAGCAGACGACAATAATGGGTTTTCACTGAAAGAAAAAAAAACTCACAGAATTTGAGCAAATGAGAGATTTTATGTTCTCTAATAATTTTTTTCAGGTCCATAAACCTGAAAGAGTACTACAGTAAATGTTCTAAAATTTTGAACACTTTTCTCTTTCTGTTCTATGCACCAGTCATTTGCAACCACGTCCCCCCGAGAGCCGGGGAATAGCCGGGATATTGATTTTTCCATATGCAAAGCCCAGGTGAAATCCCTGCACTGCAGGGACTTTGTTTGGTCAAATCTCTGCTAAAAATCCCTGCCACGGGGAATTACTTCCTGATTCATGGGCATTGAGGAAACCTCAAATTCTTAATATACTGACATCAACTAAAAACGCCTCAATCATTATCATAATTTCTCAGCGATGATAAACAAAAATGAACAGCCACATACTTCTTCTGTATGTAGAGGTTGGGCGATTTTGGTAGATGACTTTGATATGCAGGTGACGTGTTATTCTGATGGCGTCATACAGGCTCAATATACACATGACGGCATTATGCATCAATAGCTTATGATTTCACTTTGAATTTGCACCCAGTTTGTGCTGTTAATGTTTTGCTTAACAATGAACATATTTTAGATCATTTTTACAGACAGTTGTGCTTGCGAGTAATAACTATATGAAACTATGAAGTCATATTAAAGACAAAATGCAAGGTATGTTATCGAAACTTGCCAACATTCTCGTTTTGCTTTAAGTAATGGAAAAATGTTAAGGGGGTACATTAGGTAATGTACACAGAATATGCCTACATAAAATTACATTATTTTAGATGAGCTGTTACGCCCAGTGGCAAGTCTTTGGTCTATATTAAAGTCATCCAAACCGGCCGTCTTGAATACGTGCCAGATTGCGTTTTGTCAGCAATCGTCGCTGGTTAAAGACTAAAAGACTTTTGCAAATGATTCGAAACAATATTTTCACCCATTTTGCAAAGTCATGATGTTAAAGTTTTACTAAAATGCATGGCAAAAAGGTGAGTGGGGTAAGTTGTTTCGTTCAGCAGATGCATACATAGATTGTCTGAACATTATAAACGCATTTTTGGTAAAATAGAAACGGTTTTCTTGTCAACAGATTGTGTCTGGAAACAAAGCAAACGTGGCTAAAATCTTGTGTCACACGAAACTGGTGACCCCTGTCTCAAACCGAGGTCGTTTTCTCAGCCTCAAATATTCTTTCAGCAATGAGATACGCTTGACTGATATGATGTTATAATGCACTAAAATTCATAACTTTAGACTGATCAGTCTAAGAGATATTCACATAAACTTTTAAGAGGCGTTTTTTCTTGACGTCAGTATACATTATTAAAACCTACTACAGTCGTACTGATAAAATGAAAAAAAAAAGTCGCGGAATCTGGTGATATTCTTATGTTCGCCTCGAAATTTTTCAATCTGAAGCGTGGCAACTCATAAACTTGATATGACTGCAATCTATTCTAAAATGAACATTCATTCTTCTTCATACAAATCGATTACTTGTCATTCTAAATCACGTAAACAGCAGAATAAAACACTTCTTCAACTTACTCTTGATTTGTTGTCTTTCCGCCATATTGAAATCTCGCGATACTTTAAATCCCGGCGAATATCCTGTCAAAACACTCCACTATATCCCAGTAAAACCCGGTAAAAACGCACCCCTATTTCCCCCGCTGTTTTTTTGCGGGAATCAAAAGCCTGGTATATCCACGGCACTACCTGGACACCTCGAAGGTAAAATCACGGTACTTTAGTCCTGCTATGGCCCCGCTAACCCCGGCCCTCGGGGGACATGGTTGCAAATGACTGGTGCACTAAAAATGTTGGTTATCAGTTTGTCAAACTTACAAAATGCTTGCCAGAAAATCAAATAGGGAAGACCCTGATCTGACTGTCGTCTGCTTTTGTGGCAGGTAACTTCTGTTTGAAATTTTAGAACATTTACTATAGTATTTGAATATGAAATAAGCTGTTATGTTTCTACATGTAAGCTACAAATGTTAATTTGTATATGAAATATGAACAAAGGTATATGAATACGAAATATGAACAAAAATATATGAAGAAAAATTCTACAAAATCCAATAAATGAATAAAGATCCTAATGCTTACTCATCCTTAAGACAATACAGCTTATTAAAATAATAGCATGACAGCAGAAATGGATATAATTATCAAACAGTGACTTTTCAAGATATTAGAAAAGTTCTCTTACTTCAAACCTTTTAGCTAAGACTCTGCTGCAGCTCCAACAGACTAGGATCCTAGCCCTAACTTGTTCTTATAAAAGTACAGCTGAATCATTTCACATGTTGTATTCTGATGGATTTTCCCATAAATATTGATACAATAAGTATGGGAATGCCCACTGTGTACTTTAAGGTGTCACAGGTAGAAATTTCTAAATTATGATGTACACTACAAATTTCGCCACACGTAAAAATCATATAATAATCATATGATTCTTATATAAAAACTTTTATATAATACTTGTTAAAAAAGGCAGCCGCGTGTGGATCATATAAAACAGATTATATAATTTTCATATAAGAATGATATGATTTTTACGTAAACTGAAATATATATAATAATCATATGATATTGATAAGCATTTTTACATAATAATCATATAATAATTATATGAAAATCATATGATTGCCCTTTTATATAAATATCATATGAGTGCCTTTATATAAAATTTATATAAAAGGGCAGTCACATGAGGATATGTTATGCACTTTATATGAAAATTATATAAAAATGTTACAAAACTTAATTCACCACACATGATTATCACATGTATTAATTTACATATAAAACTTAAATGACTATTTTTGGGGCAAAAATCATATAAGAATCAGGACTTAAAGTATGACCTAGTTTATGGTCCAGCATCTCAACAGGGCCTGTGGTTATAAAACTTTTTTTCATGCTCAACTCTATTAAGAATGAAATTTCAAACCCTCATAAAACTAAAATGCTGAAAATGAAGATTTTTCTTGCTTTCAAACTCTCAGAGGTTGTGTTTATCATGCATAAAAATGTTAAAATGCCAAAGATTGTTGGGATTTTAACATGTACATGAGTATGCTAAATTTCATGCTCAGTTGAGCTGAGCATGAAAAAAGAGTTATAACCCCGGAGCCAGATCTGCAAGCGGAATAGGAGTAGTTTCTACTTTACCACTTGTGTCCAGTCTCTACTGAATTTGCAGGTTGTTTTAGATAGGTATTGGCACAAAACTAGCTCAAGAAGTATTGCAATGATTACAAACAAGGGTCCTCAGAATTTTGAATGGGGATATGGGGACAAAGGTCATGCAATAACATATGAAGATGTCATAACATTGAACTGCTGCTATACTGACCCACAAAAAAGAAACATTCCAAAAACAGATAACAACATGTATTTCCGTGTTCTACTGTTTAATATAACAGTAAAGACATGTAATAGTAAATTGAATATAGCATCCATGGGTGAAATTTCAAAATTTCCAAAATGCTAAACTTAATTCAATTCTGAAAACTTGCAGCATGCCCATATAAAATATTAAAAATAAATAGTTGAAAAGGTCACTTATCTTTAGATAATCTGAAAATAAATCAGAAGCAATAATAATCTGCCAATTCATTATTTTGAGCCTGACTTTCCATAGAAAGTCAGCCTCAAAATCCTGAAATTAGGAATAATCCTGAAAACTTTCAGCCATGGGGTGGGCATGACAAGGGAGACATAACTGGCTACACTGTCTATTGGAATTGTATGACACTATCTCCCTCTCCTGCTTGTCCTTTAACTTCTCCCATCTGCATTTGAAAAATGATCAAAACTTTTTAAGTCATTCCAAAAAATTGTCTTCTGTCTAAATAATTCCTTCTAAGCTGTGAAAGATTTCTGAAAAAAAGAATGAAATTATAAACATGAATTAGGTTCTTTTTTCATTGATTTTATTGGTGTTTAAACTCTGCCCATTCACTTGCAAACTTTTAGCCTTTCTGGCTACACCATTTATAAATGATTAGCCAGAGTTAAAAAATCTAAAAATTCACAAACCAGAGAGATCATAGGTTCTGAAGTGCTCATCTGACACCAAGAGAAAATAATTTTGATCTCCTTAACTCTTATATTGCTTACATTGTTTTTATCTAGAAAAAGTCATCTGCTTATTAGTGTTTATGTCTGCTGCAAGTCTGCAAAATTCAATTGCACACCATTTTATCACATAAACGAACACTATGAACCATGATCAGACTGCTCCAAAAGGAACTGTCTGATCTTGGGTCTTATTGTTTGCAATATAGACAAGACATAAGCAGATGAGAGAGCAGACAACAATTGTCTTGAATAGCAGGAAATGGATTGAGTAAAAACATGATAATGTTGTATTGCTATGCAATACATCAGTCTTCTACTGGATCAAAGCAAACCTCCCTTCCCCAGGTAGCCATGGTGTAGAATACGATGTTATATATGCAAGACCAACCTGAATGGTATTTTTAACAACCATAAGCTATTACTGGATGGCATTTAAAATGCCTACGACATGTACAACAACACATCATCTTAGTTGCAAGTCTTGTGACGCAATAAAAGTGACAAAGTCTACAATTTTTAGCTTCAAAGGGCCATAATTCAAAACAGTCATCCAGAGTTACTGTTCTTGCATTCTGAAAGCTGTCTGATGTTGGTTAACATTTGCATAAACTTTAACAAAGTATTTTTTCAAGTCACAGAGCAGACATTATTAAATCGCAATATCTACTGTTTTCTGTTTCAAAGGACCATAACTCCAAAAATAGGCAATCTAGAGTTATGGTTCTTGCATTCTGCATGTTGTGTAATGATAGTTAATATTTGTATGAAGTTTCATGAAGAAGATTTTAAATTACAGAGCGGACACTATTAAATTCCAAAATCAACCATATACCAAAGGGCCGTAACTCAAAAATAGTTAATCCAGAGTTAGGTTTCTTGCAGTTTGCATGTTATTTCAACTCATTGATGTTGGCTAATACTAAAGGTATCTAAATCCTTTTTAAAGTTACAGAGCAGACAGGAAATCTTGACTGACTGACAGACAGACATTCTGAGTTAAAAGTTGTGATCTTGGGAGTTCATAGCTTAGTGTTGTGTGTGGCACAGTGACATACTATTGGTAATAATCATATATAGTAATAATGAATATGCCCAACCCTTTTAGGAGATATGGCCCAGACATGAGATTCTAAGAATTGCAGCTTCCGACCAAGTTTGAGTCAAAGTTGTGACCTTGACCTTGGGAATTGGTGGCTAAGTGTTGAGTGTGACAAACATCATGCTATTGGTAATGATCATATGAAGTAATAATTAAATTTGGATTACCCTTTTCTAAAGGAGATATGGCCAAGACAAGAAACCCAGGATTTCAGCATGACTGATGTATTTGTTTGTTTTGATTCTTTACGCCCCATTCAACACTTTTTATGCTATGTCAGGAAGGGTCTTCCTAGGTTGAACCAGTACTAAGCAGAGGAATAAGTGTCTTGCTCAAAAAAAAAAAAAAAAAAAAAAGTGTCTTGCTCAAGGACACAACGCAGTGCCTTTGGTGAGGCTCGAACCAGAAACCCATCGATCTCGTGTCAAGCACTCTACCACTGAGTCACCGCACTCCTCATATGACTCCTGTTTGTATTTGGTCCTTGTTTAGTAGTACAGTACTTCAGTTTACTTTCTAGTTTTGCAATCATCTTGCCGAGGAAGATCGATGGTTGCTTGACTAATGTGTTCTTGCTGTCATGTTACTGGGGGAGCGCAGTGGCTCAGTGGTAGAGTGCTTGACTCCAGACCAAAGGGCCGTGGGTTCAAGCCTCACCGGCGTCACTGCGTTGTGGTCCTTGAGCAAGACACATTAATCCTAGCTTAGTACTGGTTCAACACAGGAAGACCCGTCCCTGTTTAAATGAAAGATTGTTGATGGGACATAAAGAATCAAATCAAACAAACTGTCGTGTTACTGTATTTGAGTTTTCAGTCTCTTCCTCACAATGTCTTGGGTTGGTCTGTGATTGTGATTATTCCTGGTCATACTCACTTGCTTTAAGAAAGATTTATAAATACTCAACTGCAAAAATTATGCTGTCACTTTCACCCACCTAGAATAATTACCATTGTTTTTGAACAATTAAAATATAATCATACAACTTACCTATTCAAACTCTCAATTGTTCTGATCTGATGCCTCAGTTATTGAGGTAAGCCTTCAAGTTTTTGCACTCTAGCAGTAGCAAAGATGTCATATGGGTGCTGATAATTTTATGTGGTTCATCTATTGATGATTCTGTGATGTTAAAAAGGTGCTGGGTCAGGTTAGTATAGAATCCATGCCATGGACAAATCCGCCTGGAATACAATTATCATAAATTTTGTAAGGCTATAATCTACTAGTGAATCTGTATGAACCAATAACTGCATCTTAACCCGTTTTATTCTGATGGATTTTCCCATACATATTGATATGATAAGTATGGAATTGCCCATTTTGTATTTTAAGAGGTCACAGGTAAAAGTTTCTAAATAATGATATTTTTGTCCCTGAAGATTGTTTTAATCTTAGCAAACAGTACAGACCATGATGAAATGCAGTATTTTGCTGTGTTTCATTTGAGTCTTCACTGTTTGTCAAAGGGTCTGTTTAGGGGTTTAAGTGAGATCACTACATTGCAAGTCATAATGACTGCACAGCAATGACACACAGTTTTAAAGTGTTTAACTACAATAGTCTATAGATTCTCGGTATGAATAACCATATCAGCATGTGTATCAACATGTACATGCATAGTCAATTAATGTGCACTCCATAGCTTTTAGAAACCACAAAAATCTGACTCTAGTCTGCTTTCGACTGCATGATGATTATAAAATGAAAACTTTTGCTCACAGAGATGCTGGATCTTTTCAAAGAAATGCCTTAGAAAAGTATTCAAACAGCAACACTTCCTCATAGATACAATATCGAATGTATGTGCAGCTTACTATATAAATTAGGCCAGGGGTTCAGGATCTGTCTACTCCACCCCCACCCCTTACCACGTGACCTCCCACACTTCTTGCAGATAAAAAGGTAAAAAATACAAAAGGTAAAATAAGGTTTACCCTAGTTTAGGCCAGTTATAAGTCTAAATGTGATCCCCTGCGCCTGGATCGTTTTAGCCCCACGGCCATGATTAGATAAATTTGGTAGAGATGCGTCTATTAGGTGATGCTACATACCAAATATAAAGGCTTAGCTCTAGGCCCTGTGCTTTAAAGTTTTCATTTTAAAAAAAATCTATTTTAGCTCATTTGACCTAGTTATGCAATGGACTGGAACCATTTTAACAATTATGGACGAAGGCTGTATAAGGATAATTTCTGCAAAGTTTGATCAAAATCAAGCTAGTTTACAAGATGTCCTTCAGAAGCAATTATTGATGGCCCATAATAGACATCACACAATCACAAAGGCTCACCTACAGCCTATTGCACACATTAGCTTAAAAGTAATACTGCCTATAAGCTTGAAGAAGTGCTTATGTAGATTTTTTTTATATTAAGTAACCCTTTAGAAAAAGACTATACATCTATACAACTTATTGTATCAAACTGGATTGAAGATTCCACCAATACCAGTGATTGTAATATTTTTTGGCCATACTCACTTCTTACTTTTTGAGGACTTAACTGTCTATACAATGTACATACCTGCTTTGCTACTTGTAAAAGTGTCTATTTCAATACCCTTCTAAAGCAATAGGCAGTCACTTGGGACACTACTCAGTACCCAACATTGCTGAAATACAAATGCAAGATTTTTTAATGAATAGGAATTATAAGAAAAAGAATACTAGTTCTGAATATAGAAAAAAAGCCCCAGTCATGGTGACATAGACTATAAACCTTAATTATTGAGGGTAGAGGCAGCTTTGTATGGGTTGGTTGGTTGATAGTCCAAGTTTTTTCTGACGTTTAAGTGGCTTTTCTTTTTTTTTGATATTTGCCACTACCAAATAGTGGCAAATATCAAAATATTGAAAAGCCACTTAAACATCAGAGAAAGCTCGGATAAGTTGGTTGACTGCAAACCAATTTGTTTTATGGTTAGCCTAATTGAAAGAAAATTAAACCTTTATTTCTGCATACCTTTTAAAAATACATTTCAGATATCCTTTTTTGTTTAAATCAGCTACAAAATATATCTATGTAACATGTTTTAGCTTGACAATACAATTTTCATACCATTTTATCTTCTGCAGCATCTGTTATTTACTTAAAAGCATGTACATTTCACTACACAGAATCATGTCCATTTCATCAACACTGTTTAAATATAGGAGTTCTAAACCCCAAAGACAGAGGTTTACTCATGGCTCATGATGTGACATTGACATGGTTTGCCTATTTACCTGCATTTTACACATTTGTATGGTAAGATCCTTTTTTAATTTTCAAATGTATGTACATGTAGAAAGCCAAAATACTTTTGTCATTTGGAACAGCTCTCATTGGTTGTGTTCTGGTGTTCACGAATACGTGGACATATGTATTATGATGCAAGCAGTCCATGAACAAGTTTAACTGACCAGTTAATTGTCCAGCTGTTACAACACATGAAAAAGGGTCTATTGAGTGTGTGTGTTATTATCATTATTGATATAATCCATTGCATGCCAAAAACACCCATTAAGAATCATCCTTGCCCACATTTCTAGCAAAAATACACCCAGGATAAATGTTCCAGTAGGCCTAATCGACTGTTAAAATTTTTACAGTAAACTGCCACTTATGCAAGTGACATGGTGCAGCAGGGGCTTTCAAGCCTTTCATACCCCTGACAAATGTCAAATCACCATTAAAACCATTATTTCAGGGAAAACTAATGTAGATCTATTTTTTATTGGTAATTGTTAATGATACCATTTGCAGATGATAGAGCGAAAAAAAAATATGGAATTACACCTCTTTGTGCTTCTGAAAAGGAAAAATATATTTCTGGCGCAGCAGATTTCGGGCAGCAGTGCGGCGCGGTCATACCCGACCGGAAAAGATGGAAAGTTTATACAAATGATATAGGTCATTTGTTGTTATTCTTTATTGTCAACCTCTGGGGGGAGGGGTCATTTAGCAGGGATTTTGCCACAAATTTGGCCCCACAGTGCAGGGCTTGGAGCACCTCTGGTTTACCAAGAAAGCTGTAAAACAGAGACTACCCCAGGGGAAGCTTTTAGCAGGGCTTTGAAAATTGAAAAGTTAAAAGCCACGCTATTCCCTGGCCCTGAGGGATACAAATGACTGGTGCATAATGCCTCTCAAAGACATTTGTGGTCATTTCCACTTGCATTTTTTACATTGTTTTCATGCTAAAATTCAAACAAATCTTTTGAAATATTGCCTCAGGTGTCATAAATGGTTTGAGTTGGGATGTGGGAGCTGTGGCACCCCTAATAACATAACGTTATATCTGTTTTTCTATGACCAAGTTGTTGTGTCCGAGGTTTTATGGGTGGCTTATTAACTGCAACATTCAAGCATTTTGACTGAGTCTATCACAGGCACTTGATAATAGAAAAAATGCACACACACTCTTTAATGGAGAATGTTTTTTATTTATTAGTCGAGACTCCCCAAACACATAAACTTCTGTCACTTCTCTCTTTGGGGAGCGCAGTGGCTCAGTGGTAGAGTGCTTGACTCGAGACAGAGGGTTCGAGCCTCACCGGCGTCACTGCGTTGTGGTCCTTGAGCAAGACACATTTATCCTAGCTTAGTACTGATTCAACCCAGGAAGACCCGTCCCTGTTTAACTGAAAGATTGTTGATGGGACGTAAAGAATCAAATCAAACAAACAAACAAAACTCACTTCTCTTTTCAGGGCCGAAACAACCAGGGGCCGTATCAAAATATTCATTATTCTAATTCCGCTCAAAACAATTTGCAAACTATGGTCAGTTTTAGTGGTTTCCATGTGAATACTTTTTCTTATGATTTAACTTACCTGTAAGGTTGTTCCAATTATACCAAACGCCAGATATCTATTGTTGTTGACATTCGATGCAGGAACAGACGCTCTAAATCATGACTGTTTGCAGAGTGACGTCACTGGCTCGTGACAGTGTAGTCAAAAACTCGATTCCAATTATTATATTACATTTATTATTATCATTATTATTATTTTTATTATTATTATTATTATTATTATTATTATAGATCTACCAAACTCTATGTCATAAATCAACACAATCCGTCTTTGGTATAGCCTGGCGATATTCATTGTCTGTACCTGTCATGATCCTCTGAAGATCGTCAATATTTTCTCTATGCTCAGAGTATTTGAAATAAAAACCATGCCTTTCTGTTCAGATGGCTGTTAAACCACAAACCAAACAAAACACACATAACTAAATGGGGATGGGGTGCAATAAACAAGAACCATAATTCTAGCCTCAATATATTTTGAGTTATTCCCCTTTATTGCTATTTTTTCTCCATTATATTTGTATTAATTCACTTAATAATAAGGGAGTAATGTGCGGAATAAGTTGTGTGTCCAAGTTTGGACCTCAGACCACAACCAAAACCAGCTTTTCTGTATTCACATCACCACTTGTTTCCTCACAATTTCTTACTTAGCCCCAACCACATACCAAACAGTAAATTTAGGATATGGGATAGCAAGCAATATTTTGATGTGCACAATCCTCATTTAAACATTCATGCTGACGTATCCAGTGAAGCCAGATACCTTAAATCTAGAATCCTTAAATTTGGTCTGATTCTTCACCTACATCCATACTTTGTGTATGTGAAAAGCAATGGCTCTGCAGCAAGACTTCCTGGATGCGCAGGCTATTGCTGCTAGCAGGTGTGATAAGTACCAAACTATGTACTGGTCCATACAATATAGATAAATAAAACAAGCAATTCAATAACTGGTTGCTTCATGATTATGTATGTATATGCATGCATACGTAACGTACATACATAATAAGCTTTTGGGGTGAGTATATTTATGCGATAAAAGATTAATTGTTCACAACATTTTTTTCTTTCTTTATGAACTTCATATGATTCTTATATAATCTTTTTTTATCAAAAATTGATATAAATTAATTTATGTCATAATTATATGAAATAATATGCATATAATGATCATATAAAACTTACATGGGTTTCATATGATATTAATTTCATAAAAAAATTATATGATTTTGTGAACATGTAAATATCATATAAATCTTATTATATAAAATTCATATGAAACTGCACATATGAAAATCATATATTCAGGTTTACACATGAGAATTATATAAGACTCATATGAGAATCGTATATAAAGGCAATCATATAAGAATGATGTGTGGCGAAATTGGCTTAGTATTTCTGTCCTTTGAGGTTGTTTTAATCCTAGCAAACAGTGCAGAACCTGATGAAATGCTGCATTTCATCTGGGTCTTCACTGTTTGCCAAAGTACCCATTTAGGGTTTTCCTGTATACAAAGGGTTAAGGATTGAAATGCAGATTTTCTGCTTGCACTGGATGATACAAAACATTAGGCTTTTTAATGTCTTGAGCCCTTCTGAGACATTAATAAAAGCGCTGCAGGTATAATCATACCCCGCCATGGAATATTTTTATAACAAAGACAATCCATAAATCAAGGCCCATATTTATAAAAAATTATATGCAGTTGTCTTAACCAGGATCTTATATACGAAATTTCATCATATTTTCAAATCAAGGGCTGTAACTCTGTAGTTTTTTTTGGACAAAATTAAACGATTTGCAATCACATAACACTTCTTCCTAATATCAACTCTCATGCAAAGTTTGAAGAAATTTGATTAAATAATACTAAAGATTGAGTACCGAAAACAATTTTCAACAGAAATAAAGGGCAATAACTCTGTGCTTCTTTGACAAAATTTACCCATCTATATTCCCAAACTGCTCCTCCCCAATATCAACTCGTATACAACTTTTGGAGAGAATCGGCCAAAAAATGCCCAAGATAGAGTTCAAAAACCAATTTTGAATATAAATCAAGGGCAATAACTCTGTGCTTATTTGACGAAATTTACCCATCTACAATCCCAAACCACTCCTGCCCAATATCAACTCAAATACAAAGTTTCTAGAGAATCGGCCAAAAAATGTCCAAGATAGAGCACAGAAGCCAATTTTCAACATAAATCAAGGGCGCTACTCTTAGCTTATTTTACCCATCTACAATCCCAAACCACTCCTCCCCAATATCAACTCTTATATAAATTTTGATGACAATTGGTCGAAAAATACTCAAGATAGAGAGCGGAAACGAAATGGTGACGGACGGACAGATAGATGGGCGGACAGATGGACACTCAACGCAAATTTTTGAACGGAGGGTATACCATAATACCCCACACTTTTTAAGTGGCGGGGTATAAAAGCTAATGTTTTGCAAATGAACTTCTGTGCTGGAGTTATCCAAAGTACTCCATCTTCTGAGGTGATGTAATTAGAACAGTCATGTGACCTGTTCCCAAAGAAGATGGCGGAGCACTGACTGTATGTACTGAGATATTTTTTCTCTCTCTATAGTTTTATTTTTGAAGATTCTTTTTCCAAAATACGATCATTTGAAAAAAGATTGAAAACACATGTATTTAATTATTCATTTTTCCTTCTTCTTCACCATCTTTTTTGTGTGATCTTTTCACCATTCAAACATCAATCAGTTGATTTACACTTGAGTAGACGTGAGTACTCTTAAGCACCCAGTTTCACTTGTTTTAGACGGCTGTTCTTGCGTACTCTGAGTACTCTAAAATGATCAAATCAAGTCTGCCCCTTGGGAAACACTTTTAGCCTTTTTGGCAACTGCAGGCAACTTATTCAACTACGTTGCAGAAGGGGTAAATAACAGTTTGCATGTCTATGGAATATACTAGTATGGCACAGTTCATTAGCACTAAATGTATGCAAATAAGTAAATATTAGAGAACCCCAGCCAGGTACAGTGCAGTCCATTTATAACGCTATGTTTGGGGTCCATAGGAATGGACTGTGTTATAGGTGAATCATGTTGTAAAGGGACAATTTTACAAAGTTATTATAGGAAAATGACCATTTCATGGTCATTTTCCTATAATTCCATTGTAAAATTCTGTGGTAAAAATATTAGATGATGAAATAGCCAATTCTGTGGGGTTTGCTTGAACCCCGCCTCGCCGCCCCCCCCCCCCCCCCCCCCCTCCCCCCTCCTTTCCTTTGAGACAAAACTATTTCATTTCATGGGGATATTGGATATAAATAGAAAAATGAGGTAAAATCAGCAAAACAGATCCCCCTTTATACATCACTTTCCAGAAATCCTGGATCCGCCCCTGGTGTGTTATAAATGGACTGCATTTGTTTTCATAATAGCATAGAAGACTACCACCACAACTGAATTATTTGATGGAAAATATTTAAATCATGTTTTAGTCATGTTTCTTCTTTTTAGCTTTGTTTTTATTAGCAAATTTATTTTTTGACTGTTCTTTTCCAACCATCTTTCTCTCTGAAATTTCTGCCATCTTTGACACTGGACCTCCTGAGAACAACTGAGCATGATGAAAGTAGGCCAGAAACATCAGGAAATGGGCGCAGGAATACACGGAGATGACAAGAGGAAATAGGTCCGGCAGATGATCCGGTGGAGGGACCAATATTGCTGTCAGTGACAGTATCACAACTCCTACCATGGATATACAAAACTGAAATGAAACAAAAATGATGACATTACTTGATTAACTTTTTGCATGCTGGGTAATTTTTCATGCTTTTGTTGTCGTCTGCTGGCTTTTTTCAAATTTGACTTTTTCAAAAAATTCTTTCAGGAACACTATCTAAGTCTCAAAGGGTTTTGATCCAGATCAGGACCGACATTCTGTCCATTCTGATCTGGCGCCAAACTATTTGCCAAGGTTATCAGCAGACAACAAAAGTTGCCTCAAGCGAGGAAAGAGTTAAGAAACCTAATCTAATATTTCTGATATATAGCCGTCTTGGTCATATGTAAGAATAGTATGTTTGTTTGTCTTGATGCTTTACATCCCAGCTAACAATTTTTCAGTCATGTTGGGACATTTTCCTGTCTTCCTGGGTTGAACCAGTACTAAGCAGAGGATAAAGTGTCTTGTTCAAGGACACAACTCAGTGCCTCCGGTGAGTCTTATACTAACAATCCTACGATCCCAAGTCTACCTATCTACCACTGAGCCACTACACTCCTCATAATAATAGTTATTTGAGCAAGCCTCACATTTGGGTAAAATCATTCTTTTAATCCATATTCACAAAAAAGGCATATGATCTAATACTATGTCTGAGTCTTCATCTACTTCTATACTTTGTGTATGCAAGCAGTGGAGGCCCAAGACAAATATCAAAATATCACATATTGGCTTATTTAATAAAATTTACAAAGCTTTCTTAAATACTTCCTTGTTTTATTCAGGGGCTTCAGACCACAGGGACCAGTCCAGTATTTACAGTATGCCACAAACAATCTTATAGTCTAATTCAGTTAATCATCTGAGAATATTTTGAAGTGTTTTCTTGAAAAAAAGTTATTTGGATTCCGTGATCTAGCTCTATGAATAAGATCCCCAATAACCCTTTGTAGACAGGAAACCCTGCAGCATTTCATCTGGGTCTGCACTGTTTGCTTAGACAAAACTGATCTTCAGAGAAAGAAATACAATAATTCTATGTAGCTTTACAGGAAATTCCATTGGCATGAAAAGGGATAATATAGAACAAACTTACCAAGAGATTGGATATGATATTTCCCCACTGTGGTGTATCTGATCTTCTCTCTTGTAATGGAGATGGAATGGATGGATAAAAATTGCAGTATAATATAGTGTATAGCACCATTGTGGAGAGATATGTTACTAGCTGTCCATCTTTGAGTAGTAATGGTAACATGCTGAAATAGTTCAATAATAATGTCTATATTCGAAACACAATTACTGTGACAAACAGGGACTGTTTGTGTATTTAGTTTGATTCTTTATGTCCCATTCAACAATTTTTCAGACATGTCTGGATCGGTCTTCCTGGGTTGAACCTGTACTAAGCAGTGGATAAAGTGTCTTGCTCAAGGACACAATACAGTGACTGCCAGCAGTGAGGCTCTAACCAGCAACCCTATGATCCCCAGTGTAACACTCTATAAATTGACCCACTGTGGTCTGCACAAACAGGGACTAAAGTTCAATATAATATTGAAATCCTAAATATGTGATCCATTAAAATGAATGGTAGAGCAATAAAACTTTTATTGTAATGATATGGATGGAGGAATCCATCAATATACAAAAGGCCCAGGACCGTTTTATAAAATGAAATAGAAGATCTTACATGAGTGCTCATGTTTTATTGAATTTAATAAACGAGTTGGGGAAAAGAGATAAAATGCGAGGCTTGCGAAGCATCTTATCTCTTTTTCATAACAAGTTTAATAAATTCAATAATACAAGAGCACGAGTGTTAGAATCTATTTATCATATGACATTAAGAATACTTTGAAATCTCAATTCTGCCATAAAAACTTTATAGTTTTGTCATATTGTATGTTATGTAAGTCACAAAGTTCCCCGAAAATCTGTAAACTGCTAGCGGTTTATCAATTTTATTTCATGGCGTTATTCCACTCCCAGACGCGAAGTAATATGATAAAACATTTTAAAACAGCCAAAGACATTAACAATTTTTTGGTAAATTCTAAAAAAACATCACATATCGTAGTTCCAGATAGGCTAAATTGTTGAGCATAGAATTGTGATTAATTTCTTATTCATCAGTTTAAAACAGTGTTTTGGGGTGCTCAAAAGCTCCATCTCATATAGTAGACAGGTGTTCTCAGAGATATTTTTTCGAAGTGTGGGCACTTTTGGGGCATAAGGTTCCACTAGGCTTATCAATATAAGCAAACATCCCTGAACTGATTTTGCCCTGTTGCCCAAATGGGAAACCCTAAATAAGGTCACAATAGGGGGTCAAAGGTCATCAAGTGCATTATATTGTGGTGAGTTTAATTTGCAAATTTTGTATTTATATTTATTTAGCAAAATAAAGGCAAATTGGTTTATCAAACTCAGCCAACATTCCTTGAATAAATGCATCCTATATACAAAGCATACTGACCCTACACAAGGTCACAAAGGGGTCAAAAGGTCACTAAGTGTATATAAAATTTGTGATTTTATACATATAAGATAATGATATGGACTGACATGGATGGAATTCATTGTACCATGTCTGATCGATATCAATGACTTTATTTTAATTGGTATATCATTTGTTTCAATATGTATGACCTCATTAAAGGTCATTATGAGGGCCAAGGGTCATCAAGTGCAATTTCAGAATCATCATCTAAGTGTTATTACGAATTTATGATCACATTTTTTTAGATAAAACCTACCTGGGCTTTTAAACAGCAACCAATTTTAAAATGACCTTTTCTTATTTTAGAGGCTAATGCCCTCATTTGAAATGTACGTATTATCGGGGTCAAAGGTCATCAGGTGCATGTGTGACCAGGTCCCTATTTTTAAAGCACCATATACAACTTTCGCATATATAGTTTTGACTGGAAATTGACCGTAAATATCTCGAATGTTATTTATAGATATACAAATAAAAACTGATATCTTTCATCTCTTATAATAGTACCTTATTAATAAGTGTCCTCCTTTACAACTCATCCTCATTATCTGACTCTTCCACAACATTCAGTGGATTGCCACATGTAATAGAACCATAGCCACAAGACGGAAGAAACTGATATAATTAGGATTAGATATACATTTGCATCGCCTTGATGAACACTCTGCAGCTGCATTGCAACAACTGCGTACATACTTTAGGTATAGGTTCTTAAAGCATCTGCTTTAGTTTCAACTGGATGCTATAGAGGTCTCACAACCATACATAAGTTTCTGGATGAATGTGCTCTGGGGATGGAACTGTAACATTCACCCATATAGTTGTCTGATAAAGGGCTCGTCTTATGTGGAGATTAATGCACCAGATGCAGAAGGAAGCCTACCTGGGTCTTTTCCCTTATTAAACCAAAACACACTCGCATTTGGTCAACATTGTGATCCGATTGATGGGTCAAGTATTTTGCAGACTACTGTTTCATTTGTTAGCTGCCCATATCCTAAATCTGTCCGATATTGCTTCCTTGCGTAAATTCTTGGCTACATGATACATGTATATAACATATACTCAGATTCTGAAATATGCGTGGTAGTTTTATTCAGATTCTTGGCTTCTTGATGGTTCATCAACACTTTTCTTTAGAAGTTAGACTATTTTTCTAGCTGATTTCAAGGGAAAAATTCAAAGGGGTTCACGTGGATTCAATTGTGAAACGAACTGTAATTCCTCTGGTATTTTAGGGTCGATTGTCTCGTAACGACCCAGATGCTTACCCATAGCAAGGAGAAAATCAGTGTAATGCTCCCATAATGCTTGCAATGTATAAATTTCTATATTTTCAAAGCCAAGCCTAAGCTCAAAAGTAATTTTCTGGAGACCTTATTTGTTGGGTGAAACATCTTCTGATTCTCTATGTTTTCCAAAACGCCTATGGAAACGTGTTTTACATGTGGAATGGTACAGGCAATCTTCTACTGCAAAACCATACATTGTTGCTAGCCAAAGCAAGTAAGGGTGCAAAGATCAGGAATCGATACAATCAAGTACCACATCTGACCAAGAATACCAATGGGAAAGTGACAAAATCACAGTTATACACCACAAACGAGAGCCAAGAGGTCAGCCCGTTCCCAGCAGGTGACCACAAGGCACAAATAAACAGACGCGTACAAAGGCACAACAAACACAAGACAGAAAAACATAAAAGATCCACAAAAGAAGTACCGCCTTGGAACCTTCAGTAAAATATTTTACTGGAAGGCTTAACCAGCATCTGTAAATCAAATTATGACTATGACATAATCTATTCTGACTTAGTTAATGTCAGTATTGGGTTTAAGTCTTCCCTTGAAGTGTGAAGGCAAAGATGCAAAGTGATTTATCTAGCTGTGGTAATAATCGCCTAGACGGCCTAAAATTTCAAGAAGTGGACGCTTCTTCTGAAGTATCCGTATGCTTCTTAGTACTTGGCTTTTACCTAGCTATCTGGAATGCAGTCATGAAACTTGAAAAACAAGGTCTGTGATATTTTACCCGCTTTTCCTGTGCAATAAGGGGTGTTTATGGTCTACCAATCTTAATATGTCAATAACATCTATATTGCTTTAGTCACAGCACT
Organism: Loripinus fragilis; assembly: GCA_964019695.1. Taxonomy (NCBI): domain Eukaryota; kingdom Metazoa; phylum Mollusca; class Bivalvia; order Lucinida; family Lucinidae; genus Loripinus; species Loripinus fragilis. Next base: position 23,736,640 of record OZ026518.1, read on the forward strand.
CCCATCGGTCAGATGCTGCTTGTAGCAGCTTGTAACACCCATCCTCGCCAAGAGCAGTCACCTTCTTGCTTTTTACCAATGTTGGCAAATGATGCTCATCTGTTCATCAAACGAGCTACCTGCCTGTTGTAGGTCGTTTCGAATAAGAAATAAATAATCTTGCTTTGGTGGGTCGGACCTCAGACTACGAAGGTTCCGACTTAAAGACTTATCTATAGATGAGATGGTTGGGGACTGATGCTGCGTCTGTTGTCGGTTCCTCCAGGGTTTGATTTTTGGATTTATTTTGTTCCAGTATTCAGGAGATGATTCATGGATAAGTATGGGGCCTTTAATGCAAACCAAACATCTGTGTGTCCTAATCCACTACATAATTAATGACGAGGTTGGTAGTGTACAACTAGTTTAAGCCCTCAAGCAATTTTCTTACTGACCATTCCAAGGCGGTGTTTCCTTTGTGGATCTTTTTCGTTTTTTGTTATTTTTGTTTGTCTTTGCCAATACTAGATGTCTGTTTGTTGCAACCTTGTGGTCAACTGTTGGGGAAGAGCTGACCTCTTGGCTCCCTTGAATGTGATGGTGTCTTGTGTTTTTGTCACTTTCCTATTCTGTGTCCTGGGTCAGGTGTGGTACTTGATTGTATCGATTCCTGATCTTTGTCTTCTTCCTTACTGTTAATAAAAGATGATATTGACTGATTTTAATTGATCAAGCTGTATTTGTGATGTCACAGAAAGTCACACAAAAAGTGTAATTAGTTTCGTTTTCTGTGTGTAAACGATGCATTTGGTGCTCGTTGTTAAATACAGCAGATGCGCAGCCGATGTCAATTAATACAACGCAACAAGTGCAGACTGATCAGTGCACAATATTGCGTTTCCAAGACAGCTTAATATTTCATTCTAAAATGTTAGATTGATTTACAAAGACTTTTAGTATGCGCTTTTTGCTAAAAGGTGATAACTATCACAAATGTATATAACCAATCCAGGCACTATGCAGGACCTGTACATACATACAGACGAACAGACAGCTGTGTTTGTGACCGCAGATGATAAAATTTCAACGATTTATCTAACTAGACATCAGTATTTCAGTTATTTGAAATTATTTGCTGCAAAATGGCAATGCCTTTGATGTTTAAGTACTGTGTTTAATGCGTTATACATCATTTTGCACCTATTGACCTTTGACCTCATATATTGACCTTAATAATGATCTTTGGTTTGGGCAGAAGACAAAAAATGAAAGAGGACATGTCCCTTAGTAACTTAGTCACTGTTGCCCTTCATGCCGCAGAAGTGCCCACAAACATGTTTTCTAGCACTCTTATTTGCATTTTAACGCTAGACTATAGGTGGTTCATTAATTTTGAGGTCCCACAACAAATGTTTTGGTTGAGAAGTGAAATAATAAACGATTCATTCTCATCTTGAGGCTTGCCATATTTATAGTAGCTATGTTAACAGTTTTTGTTGGCCATTAAATACCATAAATGTTCCAAATATTTGCACGCTTGTCACTAGTTGTCAGTCAAAGAGCTATAGACAAACAGTGCAGACCCAGATCAGACTGCTTCTGAAGAAGCAGTCTGATCAGGGTCTTCACTGTTTTAATACTCGTTAAAAAGCTTCTGAGACTGCTTGGAGCTTATGTTTATGTTACATGTCTCACTAGCTAAAAAAATAAAACTTGTCTTGTTTTGCTAATCTGACAAGCCTTTCCTAATAACCAACATTTTATTTGAGAACAGAAAGAGAAAAGTGTTCGAAATTTTAGAACATTTACCATACTTACCTAAATACTGATATTATTAAAAACCAGTAACACCAGAATGGTCTCTCAGGTATTAGAACACATACTATTCTGAAGAGAAAACAACGACACATAGAGAAATGAGAAAGCAACTAAAAACAAAACAACAAACAGTTGGACCAAATTAGTTTGTAAGTTACCCCAATGACTATTTGTGCCAACTTTATTCAAAATTGGACCAGTCATTTTTTATAAGAATATTCTTTCTATTTACCTTATCTTTAGATACATTGGAAAACTGGCCCTCCCCCCTTGTGGCCGTGATTTTGTATTGTTATAATGATTTGTTTGTTTGATTTGATTTTTTACGTCCCATCAACAATCTTTCAGTTAAACAGGGATGGGTCTTCCTGGGTTGAACCAGTACTAAGCTAGGATAAATGTGTCTTGCTCAAGGACCACAACGCAGTGACCCCGGTGAGGCTCGAACCCGTGGCCCTTCGGTCTCGAGTCAAGCACTCTACCACTGAGCCACTGCGCTCCCATTGTTATAATGAGATAGTGAGAAGAGATAGAGGGGTATTGGGAATCAGTCAATTATAAGTAGTTAATGAACCATATCTGTATCCCATTTTCCTATTCAGCATGGCTTATTGTATCTTGAAGTCTGTATAAAGAAATTCTGTAGAATAGATGCCTGCAAATTACTTCCGTCTTACAATGGACCATCCTAGCTTTATTGTATGTAGCTTTATGGAAAATTCCATTGGTCTGAATAGGGTTAATCTCAAACAAAATTTTAATACAAGAAGCAATACTCACAATGCAGGTATTAGAATACTTTTTTCATGAACTTGGAAAGAAAACAGGAAAAATACTAATGATGAATTTATCTGAAATAGTAAAAAAGAGGTATTTTAGTAAGATAAAATGAAATAATACAAATGTCATAGGAAGCAAGTAATTAGCCTACTCTCTTAAAAGCCTTACCCTTAGGGCTATTCCAGAAAAAATACCTGAAGGGGGAAGAAGGAACTTTATTTTTTACCCAACCGCCCATGGAATTCAATTTCCCCAGACACCGACCACCCATGTAAGCAGAAAGGTTAATAAACCAACTACCCATAGAATTAAATAAGATATGTATATCAATACAAAATGTTCGATAATTGATATAGAGTAAGCAAGTCTAAAGTCTACCCATGTGAATTATTTTAATGAGCTTCCATAAAAAAGGAGGAAAGTGCAAATTATGCTCATTTTCCTATACTCATTGATGTATGACATTTCCAATAACTGCCTCTACAGAAAACAGCCACTGTCATTGAATGAAAAGCTACATGCTTTTTATTTTTGAAGCGAATGGTTTTAGATCAACTTGCTAAACTTTGTTTGTATTTTTCTGTCCGACATCACCCTCATTGGTCCCACTCAGCTGCTAATACAAGGGTGACAACTGGAACAGCCAATGTTTTAACCAATCCTTCACTGCTAGTTATAGATGCTCCATTTGGAAACTTTCTTAGGTTATCGTGTTGCTTTACCAATTGCAAACTGCAATCATGTTTGACATGCAATAACATCTTTGTAAACACAGAAAACAACTTTGTTTTGTTTTATTTCCACACCAAATAAATGAATGTTTATGCATAGATTGAATGATTTCACACAACAGAAAAACAGGCAGATTGGGAATCAACATTTTGATTGATACAGGAACATTCGATTGGATATACCTATCAAATGTCAGTAACTAATTTTCCAATAAAACCCCACCACCCATGTAATAAGATTTTTCAAACACCAATGACACATATAATTTGAAAAATGACCGCACCAACCACCCATAGAAAAATTTATCGTTTGCCTTCTTCCCCCCCCCCCCCCCCCCCCACCCCCCTAGGTATTTTTTTTCTGGAATAGCCCTTAACCCTTTGTATACTAGAAATCCCTAAATGGGTGCTTTGTCAAACAGTGAAGACCCAGATGAAATGCCACAAAATGTGGCATTTCATCATGGTCTGCACTGTTTGCTAAGTTAAAAACAATTATCAGCGACTGAAGAACATCTTAATTTGGAAATTCTAACATGTGACCCCTTGATATTTACAATGAACCATCCCAGGCTTGTTGTATCAAACCAGATGGAAGAATTCAATAATATATACAAAGGGTTAAATTCATGTCACTTTTCTGTCAAATATAGAGGGGAAGCCCTTTATGAGGTTTGATATGACTGAATTTTGAACACATTAGAAATGGCTATATTTTTAAATGTTCTTGCAACTCTCTTTTTTGCAATGTTATTGAAATACTATAATCACAGTGGTAATTAAACACTTTCAATTGATTTAACCCTTTTCATTCTGATGGATTTTCCCATACATATTGATACAATACGTATGTCTTTTTTCATTTTGTATTTAAGGAGTCACAGGTTGGAACTTCTAAATTTAAATATACTTCTGTCCCTGAAGACTGTTTTATCTTCGCAAACAGTGCAGACCCAGATGAAATGCCGAATTAAGCGACATTTCATCTGGGTCTTCACTGTTTGCCAAAGTATCTGTTCACCAGTATCCAAAATGAAAACAGTTAAACAAAGTAGCAAGATGAGTGATTTCCAAGAGTGAAAAATGCACAGTGTCATCTGTGCCTTTGTAGCTTGCATGCACTAAAATCAGGGTTTCTCGCAACGAGGCCCATATGTAAGACTGCTCAGATGTTACAGATATATTTTAGATTAAATGCTCTACGCAAAAAAGTATCTCTTCAAACTTATCATTTACTTACAAGAGCGAGCTTAAACTTCTTGGCTGATGGCCTGAGTAACAAATCTATTGATGATGGTAACAAAAACACTAAAGTTGTCACTAAACTGAAAAAAAAACAGAGAAGCACTTTTACATGCTTATATTCTTAAAGATCTTTCCTTAATGTTCTAAATTATCAATAATCAGGTCTTTGGTGCAACAAAAATGCTTGTCATTAGCAAGCGATTGCAAATGAAATCTCCGACCAGCCTTCTTTGGGTCTGCAGTGTTTGTCTTGGCTTTTGTCAGGTACTCAATGATCAAAATTATAAACATTTATAACATACATCGGGAGCGCAGTGGTAGAGTGCTTGACTCGAGACCGAAGGGCCGCGGGTTCGAGCCTCACCAGCGTCACTGCGTTTTGGTCCTTGAGCAAGACACATTTATCCTAGCTTAGTACTGGTTCAACCCAGGAAGACCCGTCCCGCATAACTGAAAGATTGTTGAGTGGACGTTAAGAATCAAATCAAACAAACAAACAAAACATACATGAAAACAACCAACATATGAAAGCAAGCAAGTATAAACTGGCAAAATAGATTGTTGACATCTGTTAAATTCAACTGCCCACATAAGAATGTGCTATAACAACAACAATTAAATGGGCTTCGTCACTACAAAACCTGTCTTCTGGGTTTCGAACAAAGTGAGATTCAAACCAGGCTGCTCAGCTACAGAGACTAGCTAGAAAAATGAAATTTTGCTTGTAGCAAGCTTAGATATGGTACTTTCCAAACGCGAATAACAAAGGTGCTGATCAGACTGCGCGGATGGGCAGGCTGGTCTGCACCCGTGTTGTTTACAAACCCCCGAAGACAGGTTTTCCCACGTCGAGGCCCAAATGAAGAAAATACTAGCCCATCAGAAAATTGTTAACTCTTTCCCTGCTAGTGGAAACTTTATCGTCTGCTGATAACCTTAGCAAACAGTTTGGACCCAGATCTGGACGGACACAATTTCCTGATCTGGATCCAAACCAGTTGATTCCCTAATAGTGTATCCGAATTTTTTGTTGAAAATGTTGATTTTGAAAAATCAGTAAACGGCATAGAAAATTACTCAGCTTCTGTCCTTCCAGCCAAGAGTGACAGTAACTTCATGATTTGTTTACAAAGTTATCACGGACTTATAATCGATAGATCACTTGTGTATTAATCCTTTTCTTAGGATAGGATATATACACAAGTGATCTATCGATTGGCGTTAGCTCAAGTGAAGTGTACACATTTGTAATTTCTTACGTCACTGTCACTCTTGGTTGGCATGACAGTAGTGAACAAGACATGACAAAACCAACGCAATGAACTGTACACCCACTGAAGCATCAGACCAGCCTGGACATCAACTAAGTCAGATCAGGCCCTGAGGTTAAAAAACTTTTTTCATGCTTAACTCAACTGAGCATGAAATATATCATGCTCATAAATGTATTGTTGGCATTTTAACATTTATTAGTAGGATTATTACATCTGAGAGTTTTGAAACTACAAAAAGTCTTTATTGGCATTTTAGCTTTTTAAGAGCAATTGAAATTTCTTGCTTTGTTGAGTTCAGCATGAAAAAAAGTTCTAAAGTTTTTTAACCTCAGGGCCAGATTTTTCATTTTGTGTTCAATGGGAGCTGTAGACTCATGGTAACTTAATGTCCACAGCCTAAGACTGCTCATCTAAATCCCAGGAACTGAGTCTTTTCTTGGTGCAAAGATTTTTTTCATGCACTGGCTCAAACTTTAATTAGGCTAAAATGCTTAACTCTTTGCATGCTGGGTAATGTTTCATGTTTTTGTTGTTGTCTGTTGACTTTTTTCAAAATTACCTTTTTCCATTTTTTTATCAGGAACACTATCAGAGTGTCAAACAGTTTCCATTCAGGCCAGTTTGGATCTCAATTTGGGTCCAAACTGTTTGCAAAGGTTATCAACAGACAATAAAAGTTGCCGCTAGCAGCCTAGCAATGAGAGTTAAAAAAAAAACAACAACAGCAACAGTTTTTTAATATGTAGAGTGGCATTTTTTTGGCACAGTGCAGTTTCTACCATACAGCGCAGTACAAACCACAGCAATGTTGTACAGAGGTATTTTCTTGTTGTGGGGAGCCAACTTAAACTTACTCCTGCAATTATCATTATGAAGTAAAGGCCAGCTATCATATGGACAACTACCAAAGGAAGCATGGGTTTCCAGCAAGTAACATAATCTACTCAGCCACCATCATGCAGTGGGGTATAAAACTGGAGAACACAAAGAGAAAGATAGGACATGTGAGAATAATAATGTTTTACCATAATAAGACAATCTGGTCTATAGAGAGGATCTGTTTCCACTTGATCAGCACTGATAAAGAACACCAAATATTAGATACTTTATCCTGGAAGAGACATACAGGTTCATAAACTAGTGTCATCTGCTGATACTATTTTAAAACAGTTTGGACCCAGCTCAGGCCTGACAAAATGTCAGGCCTGATCTGATCCAAAGTGTTTGAGACCCTGATGGTATCCTGAAAGAACTTTTTGAAAAAAATAAATTTTGAAAAAAAATATCAGCAGACGACAAGCTCATGAAAAGTTAGGGTCATGAAAATAGTGAAAACAAATACTAGTTCATGGAATGCATGATAATAAGGCTATCTGAGGCTGTACCTATGCGACCGTTTTTTCGAGCAAAAAATGGCGGAAAATGAAGACAAGAATATCCACAGTCTGGAGAATAACGGTTATTACTCTTCAATAAGCTTGGTTTCAGTTATCCAAATACTACCTAGTACTAAATAATGGATTGGAGATATTTTCATATGTAGAATTAAATCAAGGTTTGTCCCAAAATTCGATATTTGCCATGAAAACAAGTGTATTTTCTCTCTGCTCAGTGAAACACCGCTACATACACAGAATCGCGAGGCTAATTTCACATGATTTCATTTGAAATCACAAAGTAAATACCTGATTTATCTGTAGTTAAACACTATATGTGTATGGTCATTCACACCATTTGTCTCTTTTTGGTTTATTTTGTATGTGTTGATCATTTTATACCCTGTACGCCACACTGTTTTTTCCATTTATACTGTAACGTTTTTCGAGCAAGGTTAACATTCCATTGTATGAGTATTTCGAGCAAAATAATGCTACTGTATGCTATTTTGAGACCAAAATTATTGAACGGGTATTCTGAGCAGAACCTTGATAGAAAAATTGGAGCTAAATGGACCAAGCATGATGTCTACTCACATTAGGCTGATAACATTTCTTTACTGCCCAGTCTATCTGTGAGTCATTGGCCTTTTTCTTTGTATCATCAGAGCATGTTTATTTGATTCTATTGTTTCTATGTGATGATACATTGCAATAATTTGAAAACCTCCATGCCATCTACACAGTTTTTGTTTTAACAACAACAGCATCTAGCGCAAATTTTTGGTACCAGTAAAATGTATCTAAGCCCCCACTCTGTGGCTTATGCTACAATCTGACAGTGTTCTAAGGGGATGGTTCTATTACTGGTGATGTTAATTGTTTCTCCCATTCTGTGGTCCCTTGTGTCCAGGTTTTGTTGTGCATTGCTGTTTGTCCTTAATAATTTTGCAATCATCTTGATGGGGAAGAGAGAGCTGGGCGCTTTACTTTGTCTTCTTAGTGTCTGGTGACTGTTATGGCTGTTCCTTTATGTGCTGTTGGTGTGATTGTGGTATTTCCTGATCATGCTCACATGTTTTTATAGCTGTGTAGCGTTAAGTCAATAGACAGAGTCACACTATTTTTTTTAATACAATCTATGCTTCTTTCTGAAATTTAACAAGAATGAGTGTCGAAATTCAACCATGTAATCATCAAATATGTAAGCAGCATTTAAAAAAAACGCACAAAAACTTCTTAAATGCTTATATGATAATCTTTCATCTCTCTGAAATGAATATGTTTGCTTCTTTTTTCTATATAAGGAAAGATATATACAATACATTTTATCACAGACTACAACCCAATTTAGATTCAAAAAATTGATATTAAACGATTGTAGTTGCTTAGTAAGATCTAACGCCCATTGTGTAAGCCACCAAGACACATATAATTATAGCATATCAGCTATTGATTACACCAACTACAGTGGTCTAGATAAGAATTTGGACCGATGGGTATTTTACCCCCTACTTTTTAATTTAATGAGTATTTCACTCCTTACGTAAAAAATATCAAATTGCAGAAAATGCAAAGCCTTGTAAAAAGACCCAACATTTGCTAAACATATTTTAAAGAAAAGTTGCTTGTATTAAATACATGTTACATTTTTTAGAAAAACTTTCAAGATTTATACAATTGGTGTATATTAGTTTTTTCTTACTAAGAATAAAATATTTCACCTCATAAATTGAATATCAGCGCTGAAACCTCAAACTGCAAAGGGTTTTTTACCCTTCAATTTAATTTTCAATGCAGAATTCCAAAAAATAAATGCTGAAATACCCTTTCCTCCCTCTTATCTGGAGCCCTGCAACTATATTGATAACATTTGGGGACGAAAGCTAACCCATAACTCCTTAAATTGCATAAAATATGACTTTATAGGTCGAAATTGAGAAATGAAAAGAAATGAAACAGTAAAGCAGACATTAATCCTTGTCATAAGAAAAAGAAACTGATTTTTTTAATCGTAATGGTTTCTGCCCCATGCATGGCACATGGCATGCCTATCCCCATGGTAATAATCGCTTTATATCCAAAGCATATTCAGGTTGGTGAAGTTAGGGAAAGGTTTCTTCTAAAAAGAATGTCTTATAAAGTGTTATCAGCTGAGTAAATGATCAGAAGTACTAAGTTGGTGTGATAAACGCTTCCATTAGTTATTCTGAAAATAAACTAAAAACAGTTTAAAAGCTTAAACAAGTAATGTGTCATCATCTGCATATGCATATAGATGTCAGTATGCACTGTAATTTTGAGACAGTCTCTTTCAAAAGTAACTGAATACAGACACGTATTATGCATACTATCTAATTTTATATGTATCAAATTTATTTTACCAACTCTTAGATGATTGATTCTATCTGGAATGTAAGCAAAGTTAAATTGTATGCTACCACCAGCATAAAATCTTAAGTAATTGGCAGTCTTCTTATCGTAAATTAAAATAGATATACAAGGAACTAGTCTGTATCATGTTCTGGGCTATGTTTGTATATTGTGAACAGCAAAAAACTGGGTACACAGTTTGTTTTACATAACTGATTAGATTTCTTTCAATTCAATTAAACTTAGATTTTATCAGATAAATATAACAAAAATCTACATCCAACATATATAAGCTTTCAGACCCTATTATATACTGTCTTTGACAACAATTTGGACAAACACAGGACCATATGATATATTTTATATGGTTATATATGTTACTTTGATAAATTTGACAGAAAATGAAAATGTAGCGTTCTATTATTACTGAAGTGCTATCTTTTTCTTTGTTTATGAGTTTTAAAATCTATAACTTTGGTCAAACCAAAATAAATATGTTGTGGATATAAAACGTTCAAATATTTACTTTTTTTCAGAAATGTAAGTGTTTATAGATATAGTTTCTTGAAAAGAATTGATAATTATTTTAGGACAAACTGATATCTTGTCATAAATTCAACACATATTTTTTGTGGGGGATGAAATAAAGTATTATATGACATAAAATACAAGGTATTATGATAAAGTATGTGTGATAGAAACAAGCTATTTGCAGTTTTGAAATATTAAGTAAATTGTCTATTAGGAATATGGTACATAAAATATCAATACTTTTTATGAAGATTATCAAAAGAAACTATACATGAATTATTTTGTAAGGAGTAGTTGCACATGTAACGTAAATGACATAAATAACATAAAGGTGTGTTTCTGGAAGCAAACAATTAATTTTGATACGTGTTTAAACCCCAAACGAGCTGTTTGCAGTTTAGGAAGACTGTATAATCATCTGGATACTTTTTTTAAATGTCGCAATTTTGTTTTAATATTAAAACATGGGGTAGTTGTATAAAACACCTGCCTCTGAAAAACTGCTACCACAATATGATCGTACAACATGCCAAGAAATGTTGTAGAAGGCTAGTCCTTACTCTTTATGAAGTCAAACCTTTTCAGGCATGAAACTTTTGTGAATTGAATTTTCAACTATTTAGCCGTTGATTTTGAATCTCAGACACTACCTGAAAATTTGATGACAGAATTGAAGCGAGATCCTTGATACTTGTGAAGACAGTTCATCAACACATTTGCATTATGCTCAATGATATATGGCTGGAAAAAAATGATTATTAGTATAAATATTAATGAATGATTTGATGTAAACTGACTCCCATCGTATGTTCCATATCTGCCAATAGATATCATGTCCTATAACCTATTTTTCTTGTAATAGTTACGTCTCTCCTTGTGCTATACAAACTCAGCCATTTGAAGATTGAACACTATGTAAATATATACATGTTTTACTAAACAAATGTTTGGCAGCTGGGAGCCAGGCTAGCTTTCATGTAATAAGTAGATATACTTTAGTTAAAATAATCATTGAATGTGATCGTTGTCAGTTTAGAAGATTGATAGAACATTTTCCCTGATGAATAGAGAATATTTTTTACTGTTGCGCTTAACTACTGGATCATCAATAATGGGTCTCTAACATAAAGAGGATCTTCAAATTTTTGGAATGAAAATGCCATTTATTTCATCGAGTGAAGCAAATATACATTTTTCGCTTCACTCGATGAAATAAATGGCATATTCATTCCAAAAATTTGAATTTTCTTTTTATTATATACAATTTTAAGCATGATAGATATTTTGCACTAAATGACGTCATACACGTTCGCACATTACGTCATTTAATGATGACATTGCAAATAACGTTATATGTCGGCAAAAACTGAAACCGTAGGAGCAGAAGTAAAGAACGTGAAAATTTCAGCAAATCCCAACAAATTTATTACCAAAATATTCCTTGCGATCAAACTAAGAAAATGAATACCCACACTTTGTGTTTTTTTTGACTAATAACAAAGTTACAGTCGTTTGAAATTCTGAAGTGGGCTCAATGAAGTCAATGGAGAATGCAGAGGACATCCAATTTCACCCGTGAAATACAACTTATATTTTCATGGCTGTGAAATACAGCTTTTTATATTTTCACGGCTGTGAAATACAGCCTTTTTAAAATATGCATTATATTAAATACATAATTTCCTGTATTTCATTACTTTGCATATAATAAAATGAGTTAGGACTAGCCTTCTACAACATTTCTGTTTTTGTTTACCTGGTTAATTAATAAAAGGCAAACATTTGAAGGATACAAGGAGCTAGACTGATGTCATCCCATAGCTAGATATATATCTTATTTTAGATGTAGTTTGTCAAAGATGATAAGCATTCCATTTAAATACCAAAGCAGATTGTTATATGACTCCTATAAAAGACCTCCTCTGATTGGCTGAAACTAGTTTGCACTGGTTGTGACAAATCTTGATGTTAAACAGTGATGAGCCAAAGACAGGTAACATTACTGACAGAGAGCTAAAAATAGATTGAACTAAATCTAGCCCAGGTGACATTAAGATTTGTCATTGCTACCTGAGAGCTAAAATAGATATTGCAACACTGACTGATTTCTTATGTATATTTCACATAGCAGGTAAAATGTTTCAATTCAGAATTTGTACAGCATTTAACCCATTTATGCCAAATGGAATTTCACACCGTTATCAATTGGAACAGTCCATTTCTGTTTTAAGGGGTGTTAGGTGGTATTTTTCATTTTTATTCAAGTTTTAATAGAAAAATTTGCAAGCAAACAGTGGAGACCCTGATCAGACGCCACAGTCTGTGGCGTCTGATCTGGGTCTGCACTATTTGCCTATGTCTCACAAAAAGGACGCTAGGCATATAATGTTTAAAATGCAATTATTTTGCTTATCTCATAAGCGTTGCAGAAATTTGGGAAGTATATTGTTGAAATAATCTTCCTAGGAACATCTGACTTGAGTAAAGTTATAAATATGAAAATAAAAGAGAGACAGTGTCATATAACAAAACAATTGGTGCATTCTTTGGTGATGTTCACCGAGGCTTCGCCTCAAATCCTGATGTTAACCTCAAAAGAATGCATCAATTGTATATTGATTGTAGGCATACCATATTTTTCCATCATACCTTACATGAGTTATGCTTTTGTGTTTGGTGATATAAACATATTTTTGCACAGACAATGGAATGGTGGCTTTATAGACATATGCCATGTGTAAGTCCTATAAAATCGAGGTACAATAGCTAATATGTGTCTTAATTGACTTTATATCTGGCCATTGTTTACAATATTATCAATAAATGAATAAGAATTGAGACATTCCATAAAATTACAATATAAAATTTGTCAGTGAACTGATATCTATTCTGTTTGTGAACTATCTTGTCAGTAAATTGTCTTGATTCTGCTTAAAAATAGTAGAAGTATCGTAGTTTGTTGTTTGTTTGTCATTCTGTCTGACTGCCTCTCTAGAAAGACATTGTATGACTCAGAATCGCAAAGGCTTTGCTACTCGAACTACCCGTGTAGAAATTACGCTCAAAATACTCATCCAGAAGCAATGCATAACTCGAAATACCCATCCACCTCAACTCGAAAAACGCTACAGTTTATACACTTCGTAAGTGGAACTTTTGGTGTGTGTACAGTCTGTAAATGGCCATAAAACAGGGGTTAAGTTTAAAAATAGCAATATCTTTGGGATATTTTTACTTTTCTCTTCATGTCACGGGTTTAACATGAAGAAAATATGAAATAAAAACCATCTTATCTTGACAAAAATGTGAATTCAATCGCCCAAACCTAGACAAATTTTACTGAGCCACAGCGGTTTCAGCAGCATTTTATTCATAACAGCAAAATAAAACATGTATAAACTGAAATCAAGAAACATTTAAATAAAAATTCTATATTGGAAGCGGAATGCGCATTCAATCTGTTAAATCAAATATACAAAATATATATTTACCTCGCAAATTTCTCCCTCTGGTGTGGTGCATCCTACAACGTCTGCCATTTTTTGCTCGAAAAAACGGTCGCATAGGTACAGCCTCCGATAGCCTGATAATAGTTTTATTGTGTCTACATGCTCTACTGTTATTACCCAAAATAAATTAATTTCTCTGAAAATTCATCTTAAAATATAAAGGAGTCCATTTTACGACGTGGGGAGGTGTGCAAAATGTAGTGGTCACTTGACAAAAAGTGAAAACTACAATCAGATTGATCCTTGATGCTCAAGCCCATCTGTCTGAACGTTTGAGCTAGCATATCAGATATATAAAGCACCAAATAAAGGCACAGCAATTTGTACTGATTCTTGTCTCAATTGACAGAGTCTTACAGAAAATAGTATGATTCAAGAGCTTTTCTACAAGGCCTTAGAGTAATTTTCTGCAATTTTAGACAGATTTAATTTCAAGGACTTTTCAAGGAATGCAGTAAAACCAGTCTTAAGTGGCCACTTAAAATAGACAAAACAAGGGTCTTATTAGAAAATGGTAGCTCAATGAAGGTGGAAAGTATTGCAGAATGCTCTCGGAGCATTCTGCAATACTTTTGACCTGCATTTAGCAATAATTAGTATTTTTTGAGTGGCACCTTAAGACAGGTTTTACTGTACCTCTATATTCAATTTCTTTGCAAGCTTATGCGAACCCTGTACTGGCACTGAAAACAAAACAGCTATAACACTGCCTTATCCAATTTTAATTTCATATTATATGCAGGTTACCTAATAATCAATTAATAACCTACCTCAAAGACGCCCCTTGCAAAGGGAAACAACCTGTGTAGAACTTGCAGCACTGACTCCTTACTGTAGAGAAATGGTGCCCAGCACAAACCAAAAGTGAGGAGCACAGTGGTACCAATCTTTATCAGCTTTAAAAACCTGGGGGGAAAAAGACAAGCTTTATGATTTAAAGGTGTAAAATCAAGTGAAATACAGTAAAACCTGTGTGAAATGGCCACTCTCAAAAAGACCATAAATTGGTTTTCAAGGCCAATTATCGCTTAATGCAGGTCAAATGTATTGCAGAATGCTCCAAGGGGAGCATTCTGCAATACTTTCGACCTTCATTAAGCTACCATTTGTCATTAAGATCTTTGTTTTGTCTATTTTTGAGTGGTCGTTTTACACAGGTTTTACTGTATACAAAATATTAAACCTTCATACTTTATATCCCATGGGTGTAACATCATAATAGAACTTCTAAATTCATTTTAACCGTTTTAATTCTGATGGACGGATTATCCCATACGTATTGATTCACTATTTTCAGGGGTTGTCGGTCAAAATTTCTGTCTGAAGATTTTTTTTTCTTATCATACAGTGCAGACCCTGATGAAATGCTGCTTAATGTGGCATTTCATCTGAGACTTCACTGTTTGCCAAAGTACCTGTTCACGGGTATCCAGAATGAAACGTTTTAGCAGTTTATTTTTTTTAACTGACATATTGTAAGCACAATCTTGAAAATGTTTGTAAAGTGCATCTGAATTTCCACTGCACAATTGTAAAGAAAGGCTAATCTACCCATGTAACAAATACCAGCTATTGGGTAATTTTATAAAATCATACTTCTAATTGTCGAGAAATCATAATTGTGGAGGGAAACGTGATCTCTGTTTTTTTTATCTTTTCAGCTTTATTTTTCAGCTTTAGCGAGAAATTGACACCAACTCTTAATTTTCCTTACATAAGCCTAAGTAAAACATCTGACCCCCGGGGCATGGCCATTTTAGGCCCAGGGGCATAACATGAACAAACTTGGTAGAGGTCCATTAGTTAAGCAGGAGATGTCGCTTAAAGTAATTGTTGACGACAAACAACGCATGTCACACATCCAATGATCACAATAGTTCACCATGAGCCAATGGCTCAGGTGAGCAAAAACACATTTCTATAGGCGAAATTCAAGAATGGATATGCAAACAGTGTAGAACCTGATGAGCTGACTCATATGTCAGAATATTATTTAGGGAAAACCATGACATTATGAACATGCATGGATCCAGATAATTCCATCAGGGGGGTCCTTACATTTGTTAAGCCATCAACGTATTTCACAGATGGCCGTACGGACCTCCCTCAACTGCTTCTCTAGGGAGGACTGTACCAGTATTTCTAAGGAAACATATGGCAACTTGTGATTTTTCAAGGGGGTCTGGACCCCCTGTTCCCCCTCTGGATCCTCCCATGACCAACCATACCATAAGACAACCTGTGGTCTAGGTTTACATTGAGGTAGAAGTAAAGCCATCATATTCAGTCATTAAGACTCTAGAGTTACAACCTTCAAAATTGGTATATAACAAGGGAACATCAATGACTCTGAATCAGACTGTGCAGATCCTAAGGCTTATCTGCCCTTTTAATGTTCACTTATAACAAATTTTAGCTTTCTCCTGACAAAACAATTTTAAATTTAATGCTTAATCATATTAACAGTTTTGTTGGAGTGCCGAACGAAACTGTGGAACAGCCAATGAAGTACCGTAAACAAGAGGCTTGTTTTGCACACGTGAACTAGGCGTGGGATTGCTATCGAGTATCGATCACAGTAGCACAGTCACTACTCGCAAAAGAATTCACTGTTTGAAGTGTAGTTTAGTTACAAATGAAGCTGTCAATCTAATTTCTGCAGATCATGAGGTTTTGATTGGCTGCGAAAATCTGCTGATTCATTATAGGATAAAAATTTATGAACTTACCCCTTGCACCATGAACACTGCCAGCAGGATCCCAGGAGATAACAGAAGAATGGTAAGGCATGATACAGCTCCATCTGTTTGTAGTTTAATGCCAGACAGAACATCATTGATCCGACAATCTCTCGACCAGTCAAAAGACTAGTGGCAGCCAGCAGGGCAAATCCTAGACTGATACAGTTATACCTGAGGCATAAGCTCAAGAAAATAAATGATCAGAGTATTTTTGTCATAATATGTGGCTGAACTTTGGTTTGAACACATAACCCCATTTGCAATCTGTGGAAGTCAGATTTTAATTCAACTCACTACTGCTTGTGTTTAGTGCTAATTGGCCCAGCATGGAAAATGTTAAAGTCCCATATTCAGCAGCATCTCATTCACACATTACACTTGAAGCTGTGTAGTCTAATTTGGCGCATCTGCTAATGTGACTCTCTCCTATATTATTCCCCTGGCAAATCAAAAAACATCTTTTTGTGGTTCCATAGAATGAAGCATATCTTAAGGAATATTGCAAAAACATTTTCCAGAATAAATCCAAATTAAATATCAAAATAATCAGAAAAAATAGTTTTTCTCTAAAACCCAAGACCCCTCCTCCCTCAATCTGGACTTTAGAAGACTGTTTTGTGAGTGATGGCAATTAAACTGCCAAGAAAATATTTTGAATTGATTGTGTCAACTAAAAAAGCACCCTACGCTCAACAAAAGTCTGGTATGTTCAAAGTAACCATGAAAACAGACACATGTGCGCCACATTAGCAGACTTTTTTCTCAACAATCTAACAGGGGGTTTATGGTGTTAAGCGCTAAACATTCTCACAATTGCACAAAATGATTCATGACAATTTTTCTCCTTTTATTTAAAATTTACTCACTCTGTTCAATAAAATAATTGTGATTGATTAAGTAAACACTTGAAAATTAAGCTCAAACTCTTAGGTATGTCAAATTAGCCTACTCTATGCAAGTAGTAATTAAACCTTTGCATTCTGGGTCATTTTGCAATCTTTTTGCCATCTGCTGATCAATCAAAATCAACATTTTAATTTTTTTCAGACAAATCATTGAGTGTCAAACAGCTTAGACCCATATCTGGGTCCAAGCTGTTTCCATCTATAGGTTATAAGCAGTTGACACCACCAGTTAAAGAGTTAATACACCTTTAATATGCCTTTTCTCTAGAAAGTATAGTAACTAACCTTTCTACATGCAACGTTTCAATATTCATAAGTATCTGTGCTTGAACAGACTGGTTAGAGCCTTACCTGGTCACAAACTCTCAGGCCAAATAAAAAATACAATGTAAGTGTGTGTTCAGGTAACGGGTCTGAAAATTTTAGGAAGGGTAGGCACAAGTATTTTTTTAATTATTTTTTTATTTTTTTTTTCTGGAATAAAATGCCTTTCAAAATGCATAAAATTATATTTTTCCAGAAAATCTGAAAAAATTCTAGGTTTCACCAGTAAATTTAGGTAGGGTCAGGTTACCCTAAACACAAATATTTTTTTATTAGGCCTCATAACAGGTTTTCTCACAACAAGGCCAATAAATGTCACGTTATTATGGATCAGTCCCTATGTTGCTAGTGCTACTAGAACCAACTGTATTAACCCCTATTTTTCAAAGGATACTGGAAATGTCCATGGTCTATCAGTATCAATCCTGGATACAGCAACATCAGAAGAAAGCCTTTCTCCTAAATGAGAAAAACAACAACACGTTAATCATGAATATCAGTCATAAGATCAACCCATTTAAGAGGGTCTGGCAATTTTTAATCATTAAAAATTTAGCCCATTATTCACTACCAATAAAATTGTTGCTTATTCATTAAAATGAATTCCATTATTCTTTTTAAAAAATGATATCTCGTGTGATTACATCTTGTTATTAAATTTTCCAGGGGCTTTCCCTTCCATGTTTCCATCTCCGGGTTGGTTCCTTTCTCAATGCTCCCCAACTTTCCAATTTTTGAGTCGTATTTGATTTATTCTTTTAAAGTTTATTATTCTACAGTATTCTTTATTTTTTCTGCCATTCTTTTAAAAAAAAGATAAGTATACTTTATTTTTCAGGGGGCCTCATCATTCTCAAATCATTATAAAATAAGGCCATTATTATCTAATCATTAAACCCCATCTATACCCTCATTTAACTTTATTGTACTCAGAATCGCCAAAAACTCTATCTGAGTGCAAAAGAGATTAAGTGAACTATACTGACTACTAGTGACTAGCAAACAGTACTATTAATATGCATCACAGGGGCCAGTCCAGTCTTTACACTATGCCACAAAGTAATAAGTTTATTTTATAGTCTGTTTCAGTGCAATTAGCAGAGACAGTCTATTGTTTTGCTGGATGGGCCCCTGTGATATGCATCACCTAAGCATCTGTATGAATGCTGTCCTCATTTAGTATTTTGCTACAACAGAAATAAAACCTTGATGTCTCAGACTTTTAAAGCGGACATCATTTTTCCTTTTTTAAAACATCTGTAAAACGCATCTGCCCAGGCTGATCAGAATGCTACTATGTGCATGAAGAAACCATAGGTCATCAGCTCCCCATTGAGTGCAGAGAGAAATGGCTGATCTAACTGGGTTGGTGTTCAGACTAGTCTGTGCCTTAATAGGGGATATAGGTTATTTTGTTGTTTTAATCAAGCATCCACTCATACGAGCCATCTTTACAAGCCAATGGTACTATGTCCACCTCGTTTCATGGAACGCAGTGGACTCAGTACCATTGACTTGTGAAAATGTGTTGGAGCCAGCACACAAGATTTTGGTACTTATTGTCGATCTGCAAAAGCCTCCTTTAACCCTTGTTCTGCTCAATAAATTAAAATGGCACATTCACTTCTATTCCCGCCCAAATCAGTTGTGTGATTTCAATTAATACAGTGGTTTCCGAAGCTGCTTTGAGGAATGCAGATCCTGATCAGATGGCTTCAGCAGAATCTGGCTTTACAGTAAAACCTGTTTTAAGCGGTCACCCAAAAAGAAAACCAAATATTGGTTTACAAGACCAATTATCGCTCAATGAAGGTCAAAAGTATTGCAGAATGCTCCCCCCTTGGAGCATTCTGCAATACTTTTGACCTTCATTAAGCTACAATTTGTCATTAAGATCTATGATTTGTCTATTTTTGAGAGGCCGCTTAAGACAGGTTTTACTGTACACTGTTTCTAAAGAGGACATATCCAGGTTCAGCAGGACAAGGGTGAAACATCTATATAAAGTGGAGTTAGTGGTCTGAATTTAAATTTTGGCCTTCATCTACATACAAACTTTGGGTATGTGAGTAGTGAGACTCTGGGGAGTCTGTACATTTGTGCCGGCTCGTCCGAATCTTTGTTTCTTGAAATTAAGCTAAGTACCAAAATTTCAAGTGCCCTTGGAGAAACAAGAAAAATCACTCATATGTAAGGCTAAACCAATATTACACACCATATTAGTGGCACCATGGACGTCACCAGGAAGAGTTTTCCTGGCAGCAAAGATCCAGTACACCGCTGGGAAATATACAATTACATCAGCCACTAAGACTGAAACAGAAGAAAACAGAATAAAAATAAAATTTCATTCCTATAGTAAAACCTAGAAGTTCTATTATGGTGTTACACCCATGGGATGTAAAGTATGAAGGTTTAATATTTTGTATACAGTAAAACCTGTGTAAAAGGGCCACTCAAAAATAGACAAAAGTCAAAACAAAGGTCTTAATGACAAATGGTAGCTTAAAGAAGGTCGAAAGTATTGCAGAATGCTCCCTTTGGAGCATTGTGCAATACTTTGACCTGCATTAAGCGATAATTGGTCTTGAAAAACAATTTTAGGTATTTTTGAGAGCGGCCGTTTTAGACAGGCTTTACTCTAATTGTAATACAGTGCCATCCCTTTTAAAACATATCTTATTATAACATGGATTTGGATATATAATATGGTCATGTTGTGGCTTCTAAAATTTTTACCATGAAATTTTACAAAGGAATTATAGGAAAATGACCATAAAAATGGTCATTTTCCTATAATTCCTTTCTAAAATTGTCCCTATCTAACACAGTTCACTCAAAACACAGTCCAATCTTATGGACCCCAAACATAGTGTTATAAAGGGACTGTACTGTAAAATGAAATACACTTTAACTCTTTGCATGATAGGTAATTTTGCATGCTGTTTTAACCCATTTAAGCCGAATGGAATTTCCCTCTATTATCAATTAGACAAGTCCATTTCCATTTTAAGGGTTGTTAGGTTGTATTTTTCATTTTTATTAAAATTCTAATGGAGCTTTGTGTAAGCAAGTAGTGGAGACCCTGATCAGAGGACGCATTCTGCGGCATCTGATCTGAGTCTGCTTTGTTTGTCTATGTCCCACAAAAAGGACGCTAGGCTTTATATGGGTAAATGTTGGCCGATTTTTTTTACTAAATTCTTTTTTCAAAAAAATACCACCAGGTATACCATCATTCAGGGATGTCAAACAGTTTCGATCCAGATGTGACCAGCATTTGGGTCTAAACTGTTTGCAAAGGTTATCAGCTGGTGACAAATGTCATAGCTCTGGTTGTCTCTTGATATGTTCAACTTTACCAGTCAGACTTCCAACCAAAAATAAAATGCTACCTGAATATCTCAAAAAATACATGTGCTTGTGTTCTGTACTACAGTCAAATCTCGGTTATCCGAACGTCGATTATCCGAAACTACTGGGTTATTCGAAGACGACGCACAGTCCCGACTTTTTTCTCTATTATTTATTGCAATAAAACTACCGATTATCCGAATTTCGATTATCCGAAAAAATCAATTATTCGAAGTGATTCGTCAGTCCCGATAAAAGAAATTGTTAATAAATTACCCTTCAAAATTCGAAGTCCAAATGTCACGCATGGTGATCATGATTTCTTTGTTTGGTCGAGTTCGATTGACACACCCGAGTGATTTATCAAACAAAGTTGCAACAGGTAATTGACACCGGATTAACGTTCACACTATTGCGTGATGAACCGTAAAATGAGTAAATGGTGTCTTTTATTAGGGTCATCAGCATTGATGGTTTTGTTTGATGTTTTTTTTTAAATGTCTAATTAGAGGCATAAATGAGATAAAATTGATTTTAATTTGACCGTCTCTCATCCTTTGATTTATTCTTGACCATGGTTTACATTAAGCGAACACACCAAGCGCACCGACTCATCGAAACACTTTTTTTGAGTGACTAAAACACAATAAAACAACCAAAACCTAGGTTTGGATGCTTAAAAAGACCCTCTCATCGAGACGGTTCTTTTTAACACCCAAATCATATTTGGCATAACGCTGGTGGGCCGTTGATGGCCCGACGTCGTGTGCTAGCTAGGCGGACACTCGTACAACCTATCGGAAGATGAAACGGGTTACAACAAAAATAACAATTTCGATAATAGATGAATATCACGGACACGTGTTTTGGGTGCTCAAAAGAACTGTCTCATCGAAACACTTCTATAAAGTGCCTAAAAACAATTTTCCGACTGAGACAAAACAACCAAAACCTAGGGTTGGATGCTTAAAAGGACCCTCTCATCGAGACAGTTCTTTCTAACACCCAAATCATATGTTTTGGCTAAAAGAAAAGTTACCAAAAACGCACACAACGTCGGGCCACCAACGGCCCGCCAGCGATATGCCATCTTAATGGCATATCGCTGGTGGGCCGTTGATGACCCGACGTTGTCAGCTACCTCTTGGCGGAGACCTTATGACAGAAGGGCGATAAGAAGGGGGCAATATTTCGTTAGTAAATATGGTTCGTCAATTTACATTTAACCTTTAATTTCATTGTTGTTATCGATGTTGTTACATGTATATAGTGGATGTCAATAAAGATGTAAGCTCTGATTTTCATTTCTTTTCTGCGTTCTTAGACCTGTAAAGCATAAGAGACGATGAGGACACCCTCCAAGGAGCTCATTTTCTTGATTGCTTCACGGAAAACACCAGTCAGTAAAGTAAACAATGACGTTCTATGAAAGCATCCGAGCTTTCCGAAAATGTCCAAAAAATCCCGATCATTCGAACTACCGATTATTCGAAAGGATTCCTGCGGTCCCTGGCACTTCGAATAATCGAGGTTTGACTGTACATCACTCTCATAAGTCTCTTGATGTCTTTGGCTCTGTCTAGTCAGACATTAAGAAATAACTGCCAGGAATTCAACAAAAATTTTGTTAAATTTACCTGAATATCTCATAAATAACTTATGCTCATAGCTCTCGTAGCCTCTTGATTTATTGAGCTCCACCCAATCTAGATTAATCCATTCTGATCTGAAAAATGTGCATAAAATGTAAAATTTAAAATTCATCAGAAATAAGGCCAAATAAAAAAAAATCTGTGTTTAGGGTAAGCCGACCCTACCTAAATTTACTGGTGAAACCTAGAATTTTTGTCAGGTTTTCTGGAAAAAATATAATTTTATGCATTTTGAAAGGCAAAATAAAATGCCTTTCAAAATGCATAAAATTTTATTTTTTTTCCAGAACAAAAAGTATGTGTGCCTTCCCTACCTAAAATTTTCAGACCCGTTACCCGAAACACACTTCTTTTTTTATTTGGCCTAAGCCTTCAGTTCATATGGCATAATATAAAAGGAAAACATGAAATGTAAAAAAACATGTATAATATTATATTGAAGCTATAGTTTTCAAAATATTTAGTTCACCTCTTACATTTACACCATAATACTAAATTGTTTGCTTCATTTACTCAAGTGTTTCAAAGAAAATATTGTGGCATAAGCGGTGGAGAAACTTGCTTTGTGTTAACGCCAACTTTAAAACAATTGTCTCTATTATATGACATTAATTGAACATTACATAGGGCAATCAGCAATTGTGTCTCTGATAATGTCACTAAAGATGTCACTTAAACATGGCTGAAAGTTCGAAATTTCCAAAATCCTGAACTTTAGAAATTCAAATCTTTTAAACTTACAGGATGCCTACAAAAATTAATAATTTCAAGTTTAAATGATTAATTGTGTTTAGATCACCTGAAAACTAATCAGAGAAGCTATTAAAATCTGTCTAATTCTGTATTTGAGGCTGACTTTCTATGGAAAGTCAGCCTCAAAATCCTGAATTCAAGACTAATCCTGAAAACTTTCACCCCTGCTTACATTTGTAATGTTCGAGACTGTCCATTCATAAAAAAGAAAGCATCTATCAAAATAAGGTTCATATATCAAAACTGACGAAAAAGTAGGAGATGTAAAGGCTTATTCCAGATTCTGTTATCCCCTTTAAACAGATGCACTCTTAACCCTTGTGTTTATATTCTGTTTTGAAAACATTATGTATCTGGATCTGCTTGCTTGAACAACATGTAGCTTCAGATCTGCTTCAAGGTTCATACAGGCAATTTTGTGTAAAATTCAAGGACTTTTCAAGGATTTCTAAAAGACATTCCTCCTGTTTTCAAGGACTCAAAACTTATGAAAAATACTGATTTAAACGTTTAAATTTTACTTTGGAAATGCTAGACTGCAATACAAATGATATTAGTTTTAGAAATTTAGTATAAAATATGCTGCACCAAATAAAGGCACCACAATTTTATACTGTTTTAGGTCTCCAAGGACAGTGTTTAATCCTCCTGTTTAAGGTAAAATTCAAGGAGTTTTCAAGGTCTTAGAGCATTTTTCAAGTACTTTTTAAGGAAAATGTAATTTTCAAGGACTTTTCAAGACAGTCCTGTATATTCAAGTACTTTTCAAGCCTGTGCAAACCCTGGGCTTGCTTGAAGCAAGCTGATCTGAAGCTACATCTCTGTTTTTTAAACTGTTTCAAAAGTTTATACTTGGTTTCAGTATGGTATGTGTCCATCTTTAATAGTTTTTGTGTATCCCAACTGACTGGGAGGAAAGTTTCATTGTCTGCCTTTACAAGGGCAAGGGTGATGCTTTGGATAGAGGCAACTATCGAGGCCTCAAGCTGACTGAGCAGGCCATGAAGATCCTAGAGAGGATTGTCGATGGTCTCATAAGACAGGTGGTGTCTATTGACGACTCCCAGTTTGGCTTTGTCCCAGGAAGAGGCGCTACAGATGCAATCTTTGTGGTCCGGCAACTGCAGGAGAAATACTTAGCAGTGAACAAGAGGCTTTATATGGCCTTCGTGGACCTAGAGAAAGCATTTGACCGTGTCCCTCGGAAGGTTATCTGGTGGGCCCTGAGAAAGCTAGGCGTTGAGGAATGGATTGTGCGGTTAGTCCAGGGAATGTACGCTAATGCACGAAGCTGGGTTCGTGTTGGCGAGGGTTTCAGCAAAGAGTTTGAGGTGAAGGTCGGGGTCCATCAGGGATCCGTACTCAGTCCCTTGCTCTTCATCATTGTGCTGGAGGCCTTGTCACGTGAGTTTCGGGCTGGTGTTCCCTGGGAGGACCTATATGCAGATGATCTTGTCATTATTGCTGACTCCCTAGAGGAATGTTTCAGGAGGCTCTTGATATGGAAAGAAGCCATGGAGAAGAAGGGATTGAGGGTGAATGCAGGAAAGACAAAAGTCATGATCTGTGGTACAGGCCTGGACCTATTGCAGAGTTCAGGCGAATACCCATGCGCTGTCTGTCGTACAGGAGTAGGCAACAACAGCATCTACTGCAATGGCTGCAAACTTTGGGTGCATAAGAAATGCAGTGGGCTACAAAGACTGACACCAAATCCTGATTATAGGTGTGCACGGTGCATGGGAAATGCTCGCCCTATTGACGGCAGACCACAGAGTGAAGTCCAGGTTGGACCTGATAAGCTTGAGGTGGTAGCTTCCTTCTGCTACCTAGGTGACATGCTTTCTGCTGGTGAAGGCTGTGAAATGGCGGTCACTACTCGTGTGAAAACCGCCTGGAAGAAGTTCAGGGAGCTACTACCAGTTCTCACATCCCGCCACCTCTCTTACAAGACCCGTGGCCATGTGTACAGCTCTTGCGTGCGGAGCGCCATGCTCCATGCCAGTGAAACTTGGCCACTTACCAAGACGAACCTGCAGCGCTTGCAACGCAATGATAGGGCCATGATCAGACAGATCTGCAGTATCAAGCCAGAGGATGTGGCCAGGGTAAGGTCAAGCGAGCTACTGGCAAAGCTTCAGCTTGAGGACCTCGACTTCATTTTGAGAGAGAGAAGGCTTCGCTGGTTTGGGCATGTGGCGCGTTCGAGTGGTGCAATCAGAACAGCATATGATATGCAGATTGACGGCAAGCGGGGGGCAGGGAGGCCCAAGCAAACATGGAAGAAACTGACAGAGAAAGACTGCCGTGAGTGGAAGCTCACCACAGTTGACCCTCAAGAAAGGAGCACCTGGAGATCAGGTGTGAGATCTGCTATGCGTGCAGCTAGCCAGTTACCTGGAAAGGGGCCCACTGATGTGGATGATGCCCCTGCACCTGCACGCTAATCAAAAATCCGATTATGATATATGATGTATCATCTTTTTTGGTGGCTAGCAAAATTTTCTTTGGACAAGTGCATTATGCTCATTTACTTGTCCATGGGCAAGTATAATTATTTAGTAGGACAAGGATGCGACATGAGGTTACTAAAGACAGTGCAATATCATACTGTATCCTGAGTGCTGTTTTCTTATTTCTCAATGAACATTATATCATAACATATGTTCACTTTTGCAGATACTCATTCTCACTGAGACGCTTCCAATGAGCATCACAACAAATATTTTCATCATTTTTCTGTCTAAATAGGCGTTTAAGAAAAGTGATCTTACATTTTGCCACAAACCCAGCTGTGATAGGCTGTCAGGGGTGGGTAGTCAAGACCCCAGTACATCAGATCATTTCTGCTACTGTTCTGGTACCTGTCAACAATAACATTAACCCTTTGTATACTAATGGATTCTTCCTTCTGGTTTGATACAATAAACTTGGGATAGTCCATTGTACATATCTAGGGGTGTCAGGTATAATTCGAAAAAAAAAAAATGTAATCTTTTGTCTGAAGATTTTTAATCCTTACAAACAGTGTAGACCCTGATGATACACTGTGTTATGCTGCATTTCATCTGGGTCTTCTGTTTATAAAGTACCCATTTAGGGGTTTCCCAAATAAAAAAGGGTTAAAATCAAAGCTCTACTTACAGTAAATGTTCTAAAATAACTAACTTCTTTTCTCTTTCTGTTTTCAAATAAAATTTTGGTTTTCAGGGCTGGAAGTCACAAAGTGCTTGTCAGAATAGCAAACAGGGAAGACCCTGATCGGACTGCTTCTTCAGTTTATTGCTGATGTTCATAAAGACGTATAAACTTTCAATAAATATAACAATACAGTCTTAAAGATATTATATTGAATCATTGCTTTTTGAAGAAAATTCAAAGATATGCAGAGTAATAACTGAGATATGATTATTTAATCTTCAACATTCGTCGGTTTTAAAGCTCATCCACCATTAAGCCATGACAACGTATTTCCAATATATACATTTACCTGTATGTAAGTGACCAGTCAATGTTTAGTGGGTCCGAGTTCAGTCTGATCTGGGACTGCGCTGTTTGTCTAAGTAAGTAAGGTTGCAAAGATCAGGAATCGATACAATCAAGTACCACACCTGACCCAGGATACCAATGGGAAAGTGACAAACTCACAGAAGACACCACAAACGAGAGCCAAGAGGTCAGCCCTTTCCCAGCAGGTGACCACGAAGCACATATAAACAGACACGCACAAAACATAGCAAACACAAGACAGAACAAAAACATAAAAGATCCACAAAAGAAGTACCGCCTTGGAACGGTCAGTAAAATATTTTACTGGAGGGCTTAAACCGGTTTAACGGCGCCAACCTTTTAAGGTAGGCAACTAGTCTTCCAAATTTTAGAAAATTTACCATACAAACAGAGTTTCAGTACAACATCTGTATACAGTTACATGATTTGTTTTGTTTGATTTGATTCTTTACGTCCCATCAACAATCTTTCAGTTAAACAGGGACGGGTCTTCCTGGGTTGAACCAGTACTAAGCTAGGATAAATGTGTCTTACTCAAGGACCACAACCCAGTGACGCCGGTGAAGCTCGAACCCGCGGCCACTCGGTCTCGAGTCAAGCACTCTACCACTGAGCCACTGCGCTCCCTCTAAAAAACATGTTATATCAAACGATATAGTGACAGTTTTGAAAGCGCGTGGAACGTGCACACTAGCTGACGTCAATTGTTACTGCAAAATGACGTCAGACGTGGTGTTAGACGGTGTAACGTCGTTTTTACACTTGAAAGACGTTACAAATAGATGTAAACATATGCGACACAGTCCAACTATTGGAGGTGTTTCTTCAGTGCAATGGCGGAAAGTTGGAAGAAGCTGAAGACTTCAAATGTGTTTTCATCGCTTATTGTGTGTTAGAATCGAAATAGATCAGCTCTAGTGCGTGAATTGTTGAGTAATAATTCACTGTTCGTTGTTTAGTTGTACGAAAATTAATCACTCACGCTGCATACTCGTGATTTGGTCTTCTTTACAACTGACCTCCAAACAGTGAATTATTATACAACAATTCACTGCTAGAGCTGATCTATTTTTTAAATATCATTTAAGTTAGTTATCCATTGAAAATAAGTTGCTAGATTATTAATGATATTGGTATAGCAAAACTTGGGAATTAGAAGGTGGTTTTGCTGAAAAATCAGAATTCATGAAAGTACTGCATGAACAATTTGCTAAACAAGAGTATCAAGCTGTTTACATAAGTGGACCCTGAGTTCCAATTTTAACAAGATTTCACAACTACAAAGGCTGAACAGAATTTTCTCATTGGACACAGACTACTACATGTATATACATGTATTATCACACATGGACTGGAAATCACATGACAAAATACATGCAGATAGAATGTGTTCTTCACTCATTGTCTGTCAATTTTTCCTACAATTTTTTCAAAACAAAATTTATCAAGAATACTCCATGTCAAACAGTTTGGATCCAGATAATGCGAACAGTGAAAGGCTCTAATAACTTAATAAGTGAGCACATTTGCGCAGAGTCCCCTAAGCCTATGGTGCTGACAATGCAATAAAAACCAAAATCTCATGTCATGGCTCATATATTAATTATTCTAATGCAAAATTGGTTTAACACGACATCTGATTGGATAGTCAAAATTTGCGACAGTATATACTGCGATATACTGTCAGAAATAGTTTTGACGTCATTAATTACGTCACATTTTGTTGGATGAGACAACGCCCCAATTTGACATGAGACTGCAGAAGTGCATTAAAATGGATATAACCAATTAACCATATTAAAATTTTTCATTTGGGTTGGTATATCTTTGGATATACGTACGGAAATCACGTTTTACAGCTCCGTTTGTGTGTCACCGTAAAACTAAATTTCCAACCATATATCTGATGATATACCTCCCGAAATGAAAATTATGAATACAGTTATCCCTAAGTCAATTAGGACTGGGACGATACGGCTGTCATCTTATTCTATACGTATCACGATACATGCAATGCGATACGATACGTATCACGATATATCAACACTTGGACAGCAACACTTAGAAGCACTATTCCTGTAGTATATTGATAAAAAGTTTGCACTTTTTTCTATTCCATTTGCAAATCATTCAATAGACAAATATTTTTGTCATGCTTTTTGGAAAATTGACCATTAATTTGACATTTATGTTGTATACTGAATTTACATGTCTTTGTGTAGTGAAGCATGTGGAACACACTATTAAGACCAGCAAACATGAAGAGGGCATCGTCTTAATGGATAGATCTCAGCAGGTCCTGTGTACCATGCAGCTACTGATAAACCTTAAAGTTATCCTTATTTTGTGGAAGCAAGAAACCTTAATTTAAAAAAAAGACTATACAGGCATTTAATAACAGCAAGTAATTGGCATGTAGCTGACCTATGATGGAGCAATAGATTTTTTTTTTTATCTAGCATTACTTTTGCCTATTTGTCCATTTGATCTTGTTTTAAGTAGCCAACATATACACTGTAAGAATAGAATGTACCAGAATAAATATTTTCAGGTTAGAAATTACCAAATTTGTTGCTATTAAAATTTCTGAAAGTATCCTGATACGGCACCCAAGTGTATCGATATGGTATCAGCCAAGTCCATATTGATACATATGGATGTATCGATATATCGTCACAGCCCTAAAGTCAATAGGACATTTAGGGTTTAAAAAGCCACAATTACCATTCCTGTATTGGTAAATTTACAGCTAGTTCCATCCAGTGTCTCTGAGCTTCATAATCTCCGTACATGGGACCCTTACCAGCTCCTAGAAATAGAATAAAAATGTACATAGCCTGGTTTCCCATGGTACCAAGGTAGTTAACGTTACAATGCAAGAGCCCAGATAAGGGTGTGTAACGAAAAATTATTTTTCTTATTTCTCAACCCAAACATATGTTGTGGGTACTCAAAAGAAACGTTTTACTGAACAGGTTCTTTTGAGTACCAAAAACACATTTTAAACTGATGGATAAGAAAATAATCGCAATTTTACGCTGAAAATTTTTGCTAAACTGGCCCTATGACAATGTAGATAGTTGAATTTTCTTGTGGTGCACTTTCTTAGGACATCTTCTTCAAACTAATTATGTTCAATTCTGACAGCACTCTAGTGAATCTTTGTAAACACATCTGATTGAGACCAATGGTGAATTTTTATATGGAAGAAGGTACCATAGTAAAAAGAAAAAAGAAAACTGTCAAGTATGGAAAGCCTGCTTGACAAAAATCATTAAAATTTCACATCGTTTCAATTATAACAATAATCTTCACAACTGAAATAATTTAAAATATAAAGGTCTAATGAAAAGGTAATACGGTAATACTGCTTTAAATCTTGTGAACTGCACATTTGATGAAGTTTCAGCTATGAAATGGGGTATGCGAATCTTCACATAGATTGCGCAAACATCAAATAATGTAGTTTTGCCAATTCCTTTTGACTTAAAGCATACTTTCAGGGGTATTATTAAGCTACATGAATACTGGGAATAATACTGTTGTTCAACTGAACATGCACGAAAAGTATTTGTGCATTCTGACTACAATTCAGTTTTGAGGCTCAATGGCTGCCCAAACATAAAGCATGTGATGTAACAACATAAAACATGCAAATTGTAACTTCATGGTGTCAATTTCAGAAGTAATGTCTGGAGATTACTTCAGTAAAAAAAGAAAAAAATACACCATTAACAACACAATTTAGAAGATTTTAACTCATAGGGATGAGAAGAAAAGACAGGAAATAATATTTTGCACCTAAGATTACTAAGGCAGTTGCATACAACTTTGGATCAGCCTAAACTGGAGTATGCAGTACTGTACCTATTTGGAACCCTTACTCTAAAACTCAGATTAATCAAATTAGGAAATTTCAGATGATGGCAGCCCATTGGACCTGCAGGAGATTATTGTTGGCAACATGCTCAAATGAACTTGATTGGCCATCTCTTGAGGCATGTAGGGGTTGGTCCTCTTTGCTTCTCTCCCACAAGGTTCATTGTGGTACTGTGTCTATTGAAAAAGACAAAAACTTTGTTGGTGTTTTAAAGCCAAGTTACAAATTTCATTAGTTTCCATGTGATCAATATAGTTTGATCATGATGACTTTAAAAAAAATATGTAAATTTTAGCGTTCCTTTCCCTAACACGTGCCAATACTTTGGGGAATGAAAAATGATGATGTTTTTTTATACATGTATTTTTTTTAAGAAAAATGTGAGTGAATGCATGTTTAATGTTTATATTCCCAAAATTGCACATGATATTTACAATTTCTGAGTTAATCACTGGTACCAAGGTAGTTAATGTTTCAATGCAGATAATTCATAGAGACAATGAATCACATGCAATTCTATGTGAATGGGAACACTGCAGTCTGTATGTATGGAGGGACAAACTGACCAGAAATAAAGATGGTCAAAAATGTGTGTGCATGTTACAAAGTTCAAGCTG
This sequence comes from Loripinus fragilis, assembly GCA_964019695.1. Lineage (NCBI taxonomy): Eukaryota > Metazoa > Mollusca > Bivalvia > Lucinida > Lucinidae > Loripinus > Loripinus fragilis. The sequence continues at coordinate 23,767,992 of OZ026518.1, forward strand.
TCTTATTCAAGGGATCACTATAAAATACCTGTAATGAAAAATCAAAATAAAACAAAATACAATGTCAGCTAAATTTAGCTCTCTCTGGCAAAATGATCAATCCAGCAAAGATAGATGATAGATCATTATTTGAGCCCTGACATGTGATTTCCTGCAATGTGGCATTTTGACAAGTGTAGACTCAGACGAGCCTGTGCAGCCTCCTGTTAAGCTAAGAAACTCAAAATGATATTCAGTCAGTAGCGTAACACTAAGAGAATATTCAAGCGACTAGCAAAGGCTCTGACCAGATTTTCATGAAATTTGCACCAAAATGTAGATCTAAGACATAGCTCCAGATAAGGATTGGGGGCAATTGGGTATTTACCCACCTCTTTTTGGCTTAAATGGGTATTTCAAATTTTAGATTGGGTATTTCAAGTTTTTGTATTGGGTATCCATCTGAAAGCAAATAAGCAATGAAAGCGGGCCTTGTTTCTCTTGATTTTTTTATTTACTTTCGGAAAGCACACTGGCATTATAAGTATATCTGAGATCGCTATTTCATACTTATTTCGAAAAACCAACGTATCTATCAAGTCATCTTTGATTCTTCGAACAACCAATGCGGTATTAGGATTAGTTACGATATGATATTATTCAATTGCTCTGGGGCTTTTTTGCCAACGTTACGCCATTGTTATTGTAAAGCGAGACGAATGTCGTAATCATGTAGATATTGGGTATAGCTAAACAGCGCCAAGAATGTTCCTGGACTGGTTTACAATGTAATAAACTAGATTTGGCGCCATCTCCTGTATAAATTTGTACCCAACAACAGCTTGTGATGTGAAAAACGACAAACAGAAACTGAATACTATAGCGTCATACGCCACGAAAAAGTTCGGAATTGAGTATCAAGGATTTTTATTGCGTTTTTGTACGCACTGAAATGAATTTAATTGCGTTTTGAGGTTCACAAAATTGCGTAAATACGCAATACGCAGCCTTATCTGGAGCTATGCTAAGAAATTGGGAATGATATACTCTATTTAAGGAAGATTTTGCTCATTTTTTAATTGGGAATGGGCCGCTATTTATAATTCTGCCCAAAATCAAGCCTAGGAGAATCAATGCTGGTCTGTGAATCTCTGAAAATTGTGATCGTAAATTATCGCTTAAATGCCTGACAATAAATTGTCAAATACCCTACATTCGCCAGCTCCATACGTCAGTCATGTTTGTTGTTTACTCTGTAATATCGCGAAATCTCGAGTGCGCACAAGAGTGACCGTGGGAATTTTTTAACTTAAGTGTAAACCCTGCGAGGAAAAGTTGATCCTGGCAAAATGAGGCACAAACAGTTAAGTACAGCATATTTAACTTTAGATAGATTAGTTTACTCACTTTTACTTGTGTCCAAAAATGCCCCTTCATTACTCACGTGATTTTCTCAAATTCCGAAGTTTGGGCAAAATTGAAGCCGGTCGTCTGCAATGTTGACATTTTATGAATGGAGGTCACATAGTAGCGTAACACAATTATTAGGCCAAGCTATTTTAATATTGATTTTTTGTAGCTTTGGGTCTTAGAATAGACCACATTTTTTGACGCTTTTTGTGTATGTTTCTTTGCCCGTTTTTTTTGGCAAAACCTCAACAAATTCTGCACCAGAACAGAATTCAGAACCCCAAAAGGTCAACGCCCATGATGCACTGACGAATGCCTACATTCAGTGTGTAGAAAATAAGATGCCAGTGAGAAAAGCTGCAAAACTGTACAACATACCCCACACCACTTTGAGAGACAGGCTGTCCGGTAGAGTGCATATAGATAATTCGCTTTTATACATTGAAACGGTTCTTTTTTCCCCAATTTTGTATTTAACGAAAGTTGAATGTTGTTAAAACCCAATATTAAAAATATGCTTGGCCTTAATTTTTTGAGTTTTTCCGCGGGAATAGTACGACGTCACTCACCTGGCGGAAGTAGGTTTAACCCAAAATGGCGGACTTCAATTTACTATGTTTCCATAAGCTTCGCGTGTCATAGTACGATGTTGGATCGGAGTAAGGATTTATCGCAGTCGAATGCAAAAATGATGTATAAATAGGTAAACATATTTAATTGTGCATGCTTCATTTATGTTATAGTAAGATTTACTGACAAAAGCTTAGCGTGGCTCAGTTTGGTCACCCTAGGATACTTCCCATTATATATTTGATTATTTGGGGAAATTTTCATTGTTTTCCGTAGTTGATTTTCTCGTGATCAGAATGCCTCGGAATGAACGACGATGGAATCCTAGCAAATGAGGCTAAATGATAGGTTTATATGAACATTCTATTGTGCAGCAGCGGGACAAAACAAATCCAATTCTATTAAGATATGAAACCTGCCTGTATTTACAGGACATTGTCGCGCATTTTTGAGCGAAAATTTAGATCGCAGGTTTCCACAAGTCCCAAGAAAAGATTCAGACATTACTGAAAAATAGTGTACTGAAACAGTACGTAAAGCTTTATCCTTGCATAAATTTGTTGCGCGAAGCTTATTGAAGCCATTGTCAACTAAACAAAAATCCATGTTCAAATCATGAGATTCACGTGCCTAATGGCCTCGTGTTCAAACAGCCTCCTCGGGACACGGCAAATGTTAATGCATGAAAAAATAATAAAACAAGTCAGTGAAACTG
>OZ026518.1:23770688-23800688 GCA_964019695.1 Loripinus fragilis
GATCCTGTATGCTCCCTTTCAATTATTCATCGAATACTCCTCTAATGAGGCTTGTATATTGGTTTTAGGGACACAGGATATTTGTCATTTTACTTCCAGGGATATGGGATACTATCCATTTTACTTCCAGGGATATGGGAGACGGACTTCAATATTTTTGTTTACTTTCAGAGATATTGGATATTTAGGAAAATTAATAATTGGGATATTTGAAGTTTATAAGGGATACTTGCGAGGGGCATTTGGAAAGTTCTTAGCATGGTCTTTTATCTCAGTAACCGATTTACAAACCCTATTATGTTTGGTTACATTTTAAAGACCAATCTTTCCTATGTGTTATGGCACAAATTTCACGAGGATATTATAATGCTGACACGAATAATATTTTTGTGAATGCATGTACTGTTTTCATACTGGAAAACGCAAAATTTCTGTGGAAAATGTAACATTTTACCTCTTGAAAAGTGTGCAGAACATTTACAATAGTTCATAATATTAGATAGTTTTGAACCATCTGGTAGGCCAAAATCTGGTACAGTTATTATACAACTGATGACCGAGTTGGATATTTCTAATAACTAAATACCAGAACAGCAATACCGAATTCGTCTAAAAAGCAAAGCAATGCACTATTTGTTTTACTAAAATGCGTATTTTTGAAAATATATAACCGACAGTAGTTTAAAAATGCAGTGCGTTGGTATTTTTGTCAAGCAAACTTTATGCTTATTGTATTGAAACCAAAAGAAGTTTTGTAAACCAGAACAAAAGGAAGATAATCCTTATAATCTTCCCATGGGCAGAGTATGTTTAGCTTTGAGTTGACGTTCTGGTTCATTTCAATTGATAACGGTGGCAAACAAAAAAGTAAAAATACCTTGAGAGTAGATTTCAATCAGTTTTGTGATGGTTAACGCAATACCATGAGAAGTTCTTATGCCATCGAAAAAATGTGAGGGTTAAGTTACCCCATTCACTTCTTGAAAAGAAGGGGTAGTGTTAATAGGACTAATTTTCATGAATACAAAACTAAATAAGCCACACTTTTTGCGCGAAAAATAATTTTATAGGCATTTTTCGTGCTCCTGTATTGACACAATTTATAGTAAAAGTATAAAGAAAAATCGAAAATGGTCCCATTTTTAAAAGTTTACCATTTCACTATTAGTTAACATTTTCAAATAAAAAGGTGTAAGTCGTGCAAGCAGTGATCGCATACTATACTTTAATAAAAATTAAGTTGGCATCAAAGTAAGTAAGGGTGCAAAGATCAGGAATCACCAGGATCAGGATCACAAAGATCAGGATCAGGAATCACAAAGATCAGGATCAAGTACCACACCTTACCCAGGATAAGAATGGGAAAGAGACAAACTCACAGTTAGACACCACAAACTAGAGCCAAGAGGTCAGCCCTTTCCCAGCAGGTGACCACAAAGCACATATACACAGACGCGCACAAAACATAGCAAACACAAGACAGAACAAAAACATAAAAGATCCACAAAAGAAGTACCGCCTTGGAACGGTCAGTAAAATATTTTACTGGAGGGCTTAAACCGGTTTAACGGCGCCAACCTCACCCTTAATTCAGATGTGGATCAAGACACATAGATATTTGGTTTGCATGAAAGACCCCTAACTTATCAATGCATCATCTCCTAAAACATATAAATCAAGATATAACAAGGAGATAAAGCAAGGATAAGGACTCGACAGTAAATTAAACTGAATACCGGAGCAAAAGAAATCCAACAGGTAAACCCCGGTGGGCCCGACAAACAGCCAAAGCATCAGGCCCCTACCATCTCATCAATAGTTAAGTCTTTAAGTCGGAACCATCATAGAGTCTGAAGTCCGACCCACCGGCGTGCAATTAAAGAGGAAAGCAAAGTTGCCAACCGTGATTGGGTTGACTACCAAGCATGCAGTCTGTTGCAATACATTAATGTTATAGCCAATTTTTTTATAATGGGAAATTATTTTAATGAACTGCGCTGAAAAATTATTAGAGCCAACAATCTTCTTCAACTTATACACCAAGTCACCATAGAAATCAGGTTCCGAAAGTCCTTGGCGCAAGAGAGATTTAAGTCCAACTTGGAATTTAGAAATCAAATCATAGTATCGTCTATAAAATTTTGAAAATGTTTTGCGAAGTTTATGATACCGATAGCCCTGTTTAAGAAGTTTCTGAGTTAACAATTTATTGCGAGTGTTGAAGTCAGTAACATAGCTAGATGCTCTAGCAAAACGAATGAGTTGAGAGATATAGACTCCATAGGATGTAGAACGAGGAACATCACCATCTAAAAATGGAAAATTGACAATTTCAAAATCAAAGTCGTCACGTTTATCATAAATTTTGGTAGAAACAATATCATTAGAAATTGACAAATGCAAGTCTAAAAATGCGGCTTCGGTATCAGAGGCATTGGCTTTATTAAGTTGGAGCTCTGAAGGGTATATTTGACTAACCATATTTTCAAAATAAACATTATTAATATTTAAAATATCGTCCAAATATCTGAAGGTAGTGTTAAACGCATCAATAACATCAGCCTGCTTATCATCAGAAAGAGACATCATAAAGTCCCTTTCATAACAAAACAGGAATAAATCTGCAACCAGGGGAGCACAATTAGTGCCCATAGGAATCCCAACTACTTGTCTATAGAGCTTGGTGCCAAATCGAATAAAAATGTTGTCCAACAAAAAGGTCAGCGCATCACATACATTTTGACACGACCATGCATGATATTTTTTAGGTTTTTCTGAAGTAAAAAATGCATTTCTGTCACTACATGCAAGGTAAGGAGAGCCTTCTCTCTGGAAGGTTCTTTCAATAAGATCAATAAGTTTATCTTTAATTAAATTATGAGGTAAAGTAGTGTAAAGAGTAGAAAAATCATAAGTAGACAAACTGGTCGCATTGAAATCTCTAGCTTTAAGTTTATCTAAAATTTCACCTGAATTTTTAATCGACCAAAATAGGTTTTTACCGGATCTCTCATATACTTTTTCACAATATTTGATAACATGTTTTTTAACAGCTGTAAGACACGAGGTTAACAATTTAGAAAGTTCTGTTGTCGTACAAGAACTAGAATTTGCAATAAATCTTGCTTTATAGGGTCTTTTATGGAGTTTAGGTAACCAGTACAACGTAGGAACTTTGTCAAGCTGTGCATTTTTGACACGTAAAATGCATTTTATCCTTCAGCAAAGACAAAACAAAAGAAAAACACAGACCATTGATCTTTTGCTTCGTGAACCGGATATTTTTTATATCAGACTGTTAAAACTAAGCATGCGCATTTTCTGGCTGGTTACGGATTGTGCAGCCTCTGCTGTATGGGAAATTTGACGACGGACATCGTCTTAATGGCACTCATATTTCAGATGAGATTTCCAGATGCTGGTATTAGTTAAGGAAGGTGAAAAATAGCCTCCACATCAGGTACTCGATCAATTATAGCAACGTCAAAGCAAAATAAGTTAGTTTCAAAATTGACCTTTATCCCGCTTAATTTGTACCTCTTGGTATTGCTAATTATAGAATGAACACAGTCTTTGGTTAAAAAACACTAAATAAATGAGCATATTGCGACTGGAGGGTTAATGTATATTTCATTTATATCTTTTCTTACTTAAGTTTTTTATCGAAGGATGGGAAAATATAGTATTTATTGTTTAAAAAAGTAAGGAAGAGGACGAAGATCAGGAACCGATACAATCAAGCACCACACCTGACTTAGGATACCAATGGGGAAGTGACAACTTCACAATTAGAATTCATAAACAAAAGCTTACAGACTAACCAAACACTGTTTTTAAAAAGGAAAATTTATATTAAATGAACACCGACGTTTTACTTAATCATCTCACTTCACTGTGATAAATTCCTGCTTCTGTAAAAGATTTTACCGAAGGCAAAATTTTGAGCCAGTGCATGAGGTTTCCAACAATGTGGTATGTGCGACCAACAAAGGCTCAAATCAGCCTGCGCATACGCGCAGTCTGATCAGAGCCTTTGCTCGTCGCTTGAATATTCTATGACTGTTAAGCTACTGACTGAACACCATTTGGAGTTTCTAAGCTTAAAAGGAGACTGCACAGGTTCGTCTGAGTCGACTCTTGTCAAACTGCCACATTGTTGGAAATCACATGTCATGGCTCAAATAATATTAGACACAAGTTGTCAAGAACCTACACGCGTAAATGTACTATAGATATTTTATGCCCTCTAGTATATGAGCTTGAAATGATTTATCTCTTGAAGCAAGATAATCTAAATCTATCTATAATTTTTAAATATCAACTAAACAAAAACTGAACAAAACTCCCTACATATCATCATGTTGATAACCAAATCTTTCAGATGCAAAACACCTTATTGAGAGCCGACTGCAGTGCTCTTAAACGTCATCATTTCTTTAAAAACCGGTGATGCAGTCCAAACTACAAAACATTACTTGCTTGAATGCCAAACGTAAGACGAAACCATGGCAATAGTGACGAAAGAACTGGCAAACTAATGTGTACCAGATTTTAACACTTTGATACTTAGTATACCTATATCTGACTTCCATACTAACTGTAGAATTATTATTACAGTACAAAATACATATTGGACAGTAAACGGTTTGAGCATTGAGGATTCTCTCTCTCTCTCTCTCTCTCTCTCTCTCTCTCTCTCTCTCTCTCTCTCAGTGCATTTATAATTATATAAAAACTAGTAACAACTACTGATACATAGGCATTTAAAGTCACAATGTGGCATTTAGAGTCACAAAGTTTATTGGTTTGAATATACCTGATGTTTCTTTTTAGTTTCGCTGTACATTATATATAACTGTTCACCATTTTCTTCAAAGGGAAACAGATTCGTATGAGACGGTTGGCTTTTTCTGAATCCCATCATAATTATATTGTAAAATGTATAATTGTATATTGCTATGGAAATGAAAATATAAATAGATATATGCTTAAACAGGTCAAAGTTTTGTTGAATTCCATCATGATCAAATTGTTCTTAAGATATTGAGTGGAAACAAATTCTGATATCAAAGGCCATAACTCTGTTAATAATAAGTGTATTTTATCCTGAATCACTTACTTTTTGACCTGTATATTATGATTATATACTTGTGTATGAAATATGAATCCAAGGCACCAGTTTTTGTTCTAAATATATCACATGGATAACATTCTTCGTACGTGCGGGACATATGGAACGTACAGACTAACAGGGCATACGGAATGAATGTACAGACAAATGTAATGCTTTATTCCCCTCCGTTAAAATGGCGGGAGCATAAAAATAATCAGTGGTCGTAGCTGTGAATGTTCCCTTAAAACCATCAGAAGTTGGATAACTTACGATTGCTTCGAGTTAGTGGACCCTGTCTTATTCTTCTAAATATCGTCAATCCATGCAAGACACTTAGTGTAAACAGTATTTTATTCAAATACATGTATAAGTACATCATGATACAACCAATTTATCGGTCACCGCTAATATTAATTGAATTGTTTCAACGTAACCTAATAAACGTTTCCTATCTCATGGCATGTTACCTTTATCAGGTCATGATGACGTTGCACTTTTTGAATTACGTCGCTATTGGCGCTGAATCAACACAAAAATAAAAAAATACGTCATAATCGCTAGTTTGAAGAGTGTTCAACAATGGGTGAACTGATAAATAGAATACCAGGTTCGCGTCTTTTGATATCAAGTTTAACAGGCTCGGCTTTGAGAACGCATGCTGAATCGCTCGGCAAGCCTCGCGATGTCATCAAGCGTTCTCAAAGCCTTGCCTGGTAAACGTGATATCAAAAGACACTCACCTAGTATTCTCTATTTATATACACAAAACATTACATTACAAGACTATTAGACATTCATGAACTAGTAGCTATCAGTACATTAGTTCGTCCTCTCCTTAAAAAGGATCAAAAGCGGAAAGGTTACCATTTACATTTGTCAAATGATTTATTAAACTGCCATCAGACTAACGATAAGAAAATTAATGTACACGGCGTTTAGCTAAAAAGTATATAAAATCATTTTTGTATTTAATTATGTATCGTCTAATCTTTTATTTTTCATGAACAAGCTATAAAAATGAATGGAAAAACTTACTAGTTTCATTTTTAATTTATTTAAATTAGTTAAAAATCATATTATACATTAAGACAGAGCCAGCGCACGAGATTTTGGTACGTGTTGCATATGCGCGAGAGCCACGTTTAAACGCCTTTGCGGGGATATATGTCAAAAAATGGTCTGAGTCTTTTTGCACACCCATTCTTTATGTATAAGAGGAGCGAAGGCTCTAGCGAGTCAGTGTATTTGTGTAGACTTGTTATTGTGAATGAGTCTTTGGTGCTCAACAATAAGAAAGGTACAAAATCCCAAGTGCTGGCTCAGGTTTTTATCGGTGTCAAAGTGTTCTACAAGTTTTATCAATGGCATAGTTTCAGATGGGAAAATTTCAGAGCCTTCAACGCTTAAAGCGCCAATCACGAATGCAGCAGACGACAAATGTTGCCTAATCTTTCCTAATTAAAAAAAAGACTTATTACAATGAGAATCGTCTGCCAACAGAAGATTCTCATGAACTATCATGCATTTTTGGTTAGTTTTGGAAAAGTGGCAAAAATTTTAATTGTCGTCTACTGCAAATTATAGGTGGCGCTTTATGGGTTAAAGACTAGATGAGAGTGTGAAGTTCAACTACGAATATTCTTACTTAACTACTTAATTCTAATGAATCTATTGTCTTTCCTACTCTACTACGTCTTTCCTTTCCTTTCTTCCTGTGTTATGTACCTTTACATAGTCTCAGTCGCTATCAATCCATGCTATCCATTCCTACCATTGGACAGTCCAAATATTGAGCAACAAAATATCACAGGTTTGTCGGTCGGTTTCTGTTTGAGGAGGCAAGAAGGAACTTTATTTCCATATGAAAACGGGTAGCATAACTTATCGTCCACCTGCTCAGGCAGACGCCTACCGACAAATACCTATCGTCAGTTGCGAAACAACATCATTCCGAAGCTTTATCGTATTACTATTGATCATTTTTTGTCTTGGACAATTCGAAAAGTTCTGCATCTCTGTTAATATCAAGCAAAAAAATTACACACGTCCTTTGCAGCACAAAAAATTGTCTACGGTTTAACACACTATATGAACCTCACATTTACCAAAACATGTATAATATCATTAATGTGTAGTAACCTTTTTGTGCTATTTCTAATCCTTAAGCTCTCAGAAGACATACACCCAAACCCAGGGCCACAGTCTGACTCGCTATTATCCTCAAATATATCAACGGTCTTTCCTCATAACTTAAATATCTTACACTTAAACATACAAAGCATATTACCCAAAATGGACCTGCTGGAAGCCGAAGTACAAAATTATGACATTCTTGTTCTTACTGAGACTTGGCTCTCACCGCAAATTTCTAATGACGATCTGCTTTTAGAAAATTTTGATCCCCCGTACAGACAAGATCGTCATGCTAGAGTCGGTGGGGGTGTCGCAATATACATAGCATCCGGTATACCATCATGTAAACGCAACGACATTATACAAGGAGACATAGAAGGCATATGCATTGAAGTATCCATTCAGTCACATAGATTTTTGTTATGCGGCATGTACAGGCCGCCAAATAGTGGATCTGATTACTGGGACCTCATTGAACAAACATTTGATAATCTTTGTGACTCACACATTACAGATTTAGTAATACTGGGCGACTTCAACAGCGACTTATTAAAACCCATGCACGCCAACAGAATACAAAACCTGACAAATTCATACAACCTTCACCAGCTTATCGATGAACCTACACATTATACAGAAAACTCGTCTTCTCTTCTAGATCTGGCAATAGTAAGCAAGCCTGAAAATGTAGTGTATAGCGGTGTCAGCTCTCCATTTATTCCTGATCTGATCAGATACCACTGCCCCATCATAGTAACATTAAAATTTAGAAAACCAATCCAAAAACCATTTAAAAGACATATTTGGCTCTACGATAAGGGTGACTACAACAAATACAAGCGACTTCTAAGTGAAAATGATTGGAGCTTTATATCAGCAGCAAATAATGTAGATGAAATTGCAGACAAAGTCTCAAGCATAATCATTGAAGCAGCAAAACAATCCATTCCATTTAAAGAAATAACAGTGAGACCAAACGAGCCACCATGGATCAATTCAAACATTAAGAGACAAATAAGACAGAGAAAACGACTTTTTAAGCGAGCAAAAAAATCAAATAACGAGAATATTTGGACACAATTCAGAACAAAACGCAACTCAGTGACAGCATCCATACGCATAGCAAAACAAGAATACATAGAAAAAAATGCAAAAGATCTCAGAAGCAACGACATCAATTCCAAATCATGGCACAAGATATCATCTAATCTTTTACGTTCTTCTTTAAAACAAACATCAATCCCATTCTTAGAAACAACATCAGGAATCACCGAAACTGACAATGATAAAGCAGAAATTCTTAATCATTACTTTGCTAGCCAATCTGACCTAGTGGATAGACACTCTTCACCTCCCGACCTTGAGCTTCCTAATTACCCAATGTTAGAAAATATTCATATATCGCCAGACGAGGTCAAACAAGCAATCAAGCAACTTAAGCCAAACAAAGCACCAGGTCCAAACCTTATTGGCCCAAAACTGTTTAAAGAAGCATCAAATGAACTAGCTACTCCTCTCTCTGTTTAAAGAAGCATCAAATGAACTAGCTACTCCTCTCTCTGATATGTACAATCTCTCTTTAACCACAAAAACATACCCTGCCTCATGGAAAAAAGCAAACGTGTGTCCTATTTTCAAAAAAGATAATCCTTGTAAGCCCAATAACTATAGGCCCATTTCCTTACTGAATTATGAAGGTAAAATAATGGAGCGCTGTGTGCATAAACACATCTCTGAATATTTAGATGCAAACACATCAGACTTTTTGCTGACGATACCATATTGTACAAGGTTGTCCACAATATCGATCTGGCTGCAGCAGAATTAAACATCGACATTAAAGCATCAAGTTCTGGGCCAAGATATGGAAAGTTGACTTTAACCCACTTAAAAGCAAATCACTACTGATAACCAAAAAGAATCAAAATATACAACACCCCCCTCTAATAATGTCTCAAAGCCAAATAGAAGAAGTTAACGAACATAAACACCTCGGCATAACATTTTGTAGAACATTAACTTGGACAAATCATATTTCAGAAATATCTAGAAAAGCTTGGAAAAGAATTGGGTCACTGAGGCGCTATAAATTTCTTTTAGATAGAGGCTCATTGTTCAAAATGTACACAACTTTTATTCGACCTCTTTTAGAATATGGGGGTGTAGTGTGGGATAGCTGTTCAAACGAAAATAAACGTCTCATTGAAAAAATCCAAGTTGAAGCTCTTAGAATCACAACAGGTGGCACAAAAGTATGCAGTCTCCAAAAGCTATATGACGATTTAAGTTGTGAAACCCTAGAACAACGCAGGCACAAGCATAAACTCTTCCTTTTATACAAAATAATAAACAACTTAGCACCAAACTACCTTATGCAACTCTTACCACCAAGGGTGCAGCAGTTCTCAAGATATCCTCTACGCAACTCAGAAGATTTTGCCATTCCAGTCACGCGTACTGCTACTTACTACAACTCATTCTTACCAACAGCTTTAAGAGACTGGAATGTGCTAAGTCTAGATACTCGGAACGCTCCTACCCTCAACAGCTTCAAACACACATTAAGAAACAACCACATTCTTGTTCCAAAATACTTTGATACTTTGCATGTATCACGAATTGCGCAAATACTACACAACCGCATTAGGCTAGAATGTAGCTCGTTAAATTCTCATCTGTTTAAAAAGAATCTAATTGACAATCAGCTCTGTTCATGTGGCAGCATCGAAACAACTTCACACTTCTTTTTCTCATGTCCTAGATACACAGCACAAAGGCAACAATACTTATTAAATCTCCCACATGAGTTATCAGTATCCTTACTTCTCAGAGGAGATCCCAGTCAGCCATGCACGGTTAATAATATCATTTTGAAACATGCACAACTATATATACTAGCTACAAAACGTTTCCTGTAATACACTGACAAACCATGCTCACCAGCAGCTCTCCAGTCAGCAGACGCTATCCTAAAATAATTGCTACAAGTTTTACAAGTGCTAGCGACCCAGACTCTCTCTTTCTCTCTCTCTCCCTCTCTCTCTCTCTCTCTCTCTCAACTTTATTGTTTAAACTTATTCCTAGACATATACAAACATTTATAAAGTGACATATTATGCCATGTTGTATAAACTATGTAGCTGCATGTATTATCAGGAAATGAACTCTATAAGCTTTAAAGCTTCTGTTCAGATCCTTTACATTGTTCTATGCAATTATTGTACCACTTGTATTATTTATAGAGATAAAATAAAGTTTAAACTAACTACGAATAGAAGAAAAATGTTTTTAAGGACATATGCTGCTAAATACTTCCATTTTGAAATAATGTCCAAAACTTTGCATACAGTTTGTTTTATGCATGGGCTATCTATTAATGAAATAAAAAGGATATATCACCGTGTTTATTTTTCATAATCTCATATGGAAGTTTCAGCATATGACCATTTTTTCTAAACAGATGAAAGAATAACACTAGTCCTAAATATCGAGCCGAAATAGTTGCAATCTTCATCCGGCTTCTTTCTTTTACCTTAATTTATTGCTCATGACCTCAAGCCTTTTAGAAAATGTGCAAATGAATTTGCTGTTCCAAGATGTGACAAGATACTGTGTGATATATTTGAGCAATTCGTCGAAAATTGGAACTTGATTTTAGAATAAATTATATATTAAAAATCTGATATTGAAAATCTCAAGAATTTATTTTTATTTCATGGACTATTATTATACCTTTCAGAAAAAAAGAGTAATGATCTGGGGTCACCGAACCAATTCCCTTTCAGGAGGGACAAATTTAACCCCACCCCCGGTTTGCTTACAGATATATTTTATTAAAATTTTGAAATATGTAGAAAAATACCACCCAAAACCCTAAAATTGGAAATGGATTTGATAATAGTGGAAAATTCCATTCGGCTTAAATGGGTTAATAAGAGTGCAATAACCCTGACGTACCCGAGCTAAGTGGCCCAAACGACATTCTGCGTTCCACCAAAACTCAGGATTTCTGAGGGACCAGGATATGACAAAAGTATAGACACCATATCAGTGAAAAAGGAGAAGTTCTACCATCTCAAAGCGGCACGACGGCAACCCTTAATACTCGTAACCTATAAAAAACGGATTCTTCCGAAATCGCAAGAACTTACCACATTGAAAAAATACAGGCTCGGTTTCATTGAGTCTGTTCAAATAGCAACACATCTCACGACCCCCTTCCCTACATATTTGAATCATTAAATCAACATAAAATGACCTCGCTTATACCCCACTTCATACTCAGCCAGAGTCTTACTACGTCTAGACGCAGTAAGAATATGTAGAAAATATACTCAAAAAAAACAATTGAAGGATATTTTGAATCAGTCCCATCTCTAGCATTCAATACAATAAAAACTAAACTAATTATGTATGAATTTCATAGTTCCAGATAGCTGTAATTAAAATGGATGCTTTATTCCAGTCACGCTTCAATGGTTTAAGTACAGTGCAAATCCAAATGGTCCATCCTTCTATACTGAAAAGTCACAGACGTTCAAAAATGATTAAAACCATTTTTTATCATTTGTATTCCATAATGACTGGCTCCAAAATCATTGCTGGATCTCCCTCAAAAGTATGGCATCTACTTTTGTAGCTGTTGTAAGTGTTTTAGTGCTTTTTTGTTGTCAAATTTGACTGGGTATGACATATCTGTGCATTTTTGTTGATGAAGTTGTCCCATTATTAGGGACAATGACTGATAACCGTGTGTGAGCACTTGTCTGTGGTCGGAATTAGAACATAAGCGATGACCTGGTAAAGGTTGCAGCAAAAAATTCAAGCGCTAAATTTATTGCCTGTGAAATTTGGGTAGAGAGGGATAGTACATTTTGCGTGGTACTGTATCGTAACCAATGACCCGTAAATTTCATTTTGCATTTTGGTGAATTGCATAGTGATAGTTCTATCGGAAACATAATGACTTTGATTGAAAACTATATTCCCAAATGTTATATAGACAAAATAATTTTAATTTCCTTCAATTGTTTTTTTTTGAGTATATTAGAAATCGATAAGAGCGTAGTAAGGTATTCATGGACGTGAAGGACGTGCTCGAACTTTGAACATGTTGAGGAAGTGGCCGAATCAGGACGCAGTAAGAACGTAGTAAGGGCGTGGCAAAGATGGCTCGTACGTAGTGGTAACGTAATCAAGACGTAGTAGGAACTTCGTTGACGTAGAGTGAGCGTGACAGGGACGAGAAAGATTGCTTTTACGCTCTTATTGTGTTGCCACTGCGTGCTTGCTACACCATGGGGTTCTCTCTGCGACCTTAACGCGCTTGTGCTACGACCATGGTACGTCCATGTCACTTTGGAGAACACCGCACTAGGCTCTTAACAGGTTTTGTCGTTGCTTATCCCTTCCATGCACGTCCGTAGAAGGTTCTCAGTGCGTCTTTGTCACATCCAAGGATTTGATTGTAAGTATGAGATTCAATTTCTGAAATACTACTTTCTGTTTAAACACAATACAGTCATTATGAACCCACAAAGCTCAGAATTTCTACTACCACTTGTTCTCCATTAAGGAAATATACTCTGCTTTATGCAGAGGTCGCCCTTTTTGGTCTTTGGCGGTACAAAGGAGAAGACGGATCGAAGACCCAGATCTTGCTGGATACTCCCTTGGCTTTCGGCTGAAAGATGGCTGCATGCGCAGCTTGGTCATTATGGATTTTCTAGATTGAATGAAGAAGAGCCACTCGTGTCATAGTATTTGTAAGGACCGGAAAGACGCAGCGAGAACTTGATGATAGTCTTAAAATTATTTCCAAGGATTGTCCACAAAAATGGTAAGGAAAAAGGTTCAAAGAAATGTAATTGTTCAGCCCTCGTATTATAGAGGGTCTGGATGGGGGTCTGGTAGTCACTATTCAGTAAAAATTTAGCCCATTATTCATCTCAATTAAATGTTGGTTTATTCATTAAAAAGACCAAGTATTCATTAAAATCTGATTATTCACTATTCATTATTTTTTCTTCTATTCATTAAATAAATGGATTATTCATTATTTTTGGGCTCATTATTCATTATTCATTATAAACAAGAGATATCTTTAAAAAAAGATACATGTAAGTGGCGGAGATAAATGGATGGATACTTTTTCAGAAGCCTGATATTATCTTAACGTAAAAACTCTAGTCAGATTCGACCACCATAGCAACATAATCGCATCAGCATTGGGATAAGAAACGTTACTACCAAGTGAGAACTCAGGGTAACAAAGACTCGCAGTACATTGGAACCATGCAGGCGCGACATAATTTGCCCTTCATTGGAGATCCAGTGGATAAACTGAGGTCTGGATGTTGGCCCCTAGGGGTTTGGGGATCTGGAGATAAGGGCCATTTTTTCAGGTAGCTAGGAGGCACTGGTAATTTTTTCAGGGATCTGGAGAGCACACTAATAGTTCAGGGGGGATTAAGAGAACCCCTGCAGAAAGTAAAAATGAATTTTAAAAATCTCACCTTCAAGGAAAAGCCTATATTTCATTATATCGATGGTAGTCATTGATCGAACACAATAGTAAATACTAAATGTCACAGAACCCAAAATAGTATTTTACTTGAAAGACATATGCGGGTAAATCCCATGCGCACCATTTCTGCGTCGGATAACTCAGAAATAATTTATTGATTCTGGATGTACGATTATTGCGAGCCGCGAACGACCTGGTATCCTAGCCTAGTAGTTAGCGTGTCAGACTAAAGTGCTACCAAGATCTAATGAACATGCTTACATTTGCTTGTTTGTAAACGTTGTAATCAAAACATCAGGCTGGCATACTCAGCAGTCAGGTGTAGTTTTAAAAACTTTTAGATATTAGCTTTTACAGCTTAGTAGGTAAAGTCGTTGCCATCAGAAAATCCATTTATTTTCCATTTTTCGCAGGTTCGAATCCCACCAATGCCTTCATTTATTTTTTTTCATTTTTATTGTATCATATTTTCATATCTATCCTTTAAGCATGATTGGAAACCCGTTTTAACATTTATACAAAGTGTCCAACAAATGGGACTTTATCAAACACGAAACGGATATGCGAGATGCCACTGAATGCATCAACTCAATAGAGTATGCATTGTTTGCAGTCATTAAAGCCATATTCAGCTACCGAAATTGTTTGGAAATGATTATGAATTATATCTATAAATAAATTACTTAATGAAAATATGAAATCGAAAAAAAAAAACGAAATTAAAAACAAGGTATGGTGACGGGATTCAAACTGGCTACTTCCATGACAGTGGATAAGCGATCAATCCACAATGCTCCGAATTCTCATTGTGATTGGTTTGTGCGTATATTATTTTAGATGTTATAAAATGTATGTATTATTAAAAAATAGTGAGTTAAAAATACCTTTGTTATCGGTAAATATCATTGTAAACACAGAATGTCAACATAGTCAAAATAGCGCCATAGTCCGTACTCGATTAGTGTAGGGTGATGAAACAGATTTACAGTTAGAAGTATAAATGAAAACCCTATTTTTGTCCAATCAGGTGAATAAAGTACCATAACGTGACCGACTACGTAACTCTACTCTTATCGAGCACAGACTCTGCAGAACTATATAGAACAGGCGGACTAGGATCGTTTCCCGTGTGGGCACATATTTTACAGTGATTTTTTCATTCTTATTTTAGCGTTTTTATGCTGAATTACTTCATACTAGTAATATAGAACTATAAAATGACAAAAAATGTCACTCCTTTAAGTTTTATATCGAATAATGCCCGAAATATGTGAGGGTGGGGTAAATTTGGGCCTTTTGAAAGATAATTAGCACGGTGACCCCCATTTTTATCATTTTTCTAAAAGGTATTATGATATTTCATAACATAAAAGCAAAATTTTAAGATTTTCAATGTTAGATTTTTTAATATATAATTTTCTCTAAAAACCAAATCCTTTTTTTGCGTATTACCAAAATATATCATGCAGTGTCTTGTCACAAGACATAACAAATACATTTTCACATTTTCTTGAAGGCTTGAGGTCATAAGCAATAATTTAAATCAAAATAAGAAGCTGGGTTAAGATTAAAACTATTTTAGCTTGATGTTTAGGACCTTGGTTATTCTTTTATTTGTTCAGAAAATTGGTCAAAGACTGAAAACTTGCATATGAGATTATGAAAAATTGAGCAGAGTGACATTTCCTTTTTATTTCATAAATTTACAGTCCATGCATAAAACAAGCGGTATACAAAGTATTGACGAGATTTCAATGTGGGAAGTATTTAGAAGCATAATGTCCTTAACTATGGGCATTTTTCACTATTTACATGTTTTACGTCCGTATTGCAATAATGTACACTTTTCTAAAACATTGAATATTTGAACTGGACTGTAGTTTTATATATCACGCTCGACCTTGGCCTTTCAGCTCGCTAAATAAAATATGCAAATTACTTAATATTTTAATAAACATTGATGAACTGGTCAGATATTTTATATCGCTCAATAACTTTTTTAGATAAATAGATCCTAATTTAAGCTAATTGTGTCGTACCTACGGTCCACCACAAAAAAATCCATTATTCATTAATCATTATACCCCATCCAGACCCTCATTATAGCCAAAAGGGCGTTTCACTTTGATTAAGTACTGATTAAAAATATGTATTAAAAAAAAACACCAGTTGCTATTCAACTTTTAGGAAATAGAATAAAAAATGGTTTGAGATGTGATCCCTCTGTCCCGGATCCAGCAAACCATTCACATACATTTTTCTTTTCTTTACAGTTAACATATGCACATGCTTGATTAAGGGATGACGGTAGTAAATACGTCCTCATTTCATGTGTACACAAAAGTTTTGGCACACAAATTGGATGAAAGTGATAACTGTATTTTTTTTTTGAGAAAATAAGGTTTGGTCATTCAATTACTGGTAACATTTTTGTACTTCTGAGACCTAAAACTGACATTTTTCTCTACATTTGAGTGAACCTGACTCCCAAAATAAGCAAAAATAGTCTGTTTTTGCTACTATAATTGGGGTAGACATTCTAATTCAGCTTTATTATTTCCTGATGCATGCATTATTACATCCTATAATGCATTTTAGTACCTATGTAGGTTCAGAATTCTGGTTTTGTGTGAATAATAATGCTAACAGAACACACTTGTAAACAGCAGAATATATCTTCCTAATGATTTTCTCAGAATCGCCCCTTATCAGACATGTCTGCCGAGTCCTGACGCATTATTTTTGTCAAACTGTCGAAAAAATAGGGATCAATGAGTGTTTGTGAAAATTGAAAGCTAATGTAGGAAGACCCTTAATATTGAGCAAGGGGGTCTATTTTTATAATTGAAGGAAATTGGTTCTAGTATAGGGGTGATGGTAGTAAATACGTCATCATTTCATGTGTACACAAAAGTTTTGGCACATAAAATGTAAATTGTTAAAATTTCAGCTCCTGCCATTGGATGAAAGTGATTGCTGTACATGCTTTAATTATTTTTTTCTGAGAAATAGGGTTTGGTCATTCAATTACTGGCAACATTTTTTACTATACTGAAAAATTATTTTTACATTAATTTTATGTACATGGGGAGTTTTGCTGATTTTCATAGTAAACATTACCCCTCAGACGGTCAGCTGCTTTGTGCTACAGCGAATTTCCAAAATGCAACACTAGGTATTGTTTTAATTTGATTTTTAAAATATTGAGGGCTTGCGCATTCATGAGCTACTGATGAAAGTTGCTTAAAAAGTGATTTTTTGGCCAAAGTGTTTGTATTGAGGTTTGTCTATAGGAAATTAATTGGAACCGTCACCCCAATACCGAAAGTAGGTTGTTTACATTTGCAAGGCCAGTTTGTGTCCCTTGTGAGAGTTTGTGCATTTTCTCTGCTAAGAAGGAATCAAATGAATAGTTTCAAGGAGTATTTCACAAGTTTAATGAGGAAATGAAATAATCTGCCCCAGTTCGTTCCGAGAGGGTAAAAAATGTCAGCTGTTGGATTCTATCTGTTTTGGGGAGGGAGTGGGGGTATAAGTAGTCACCTTGGAGCATTTACAGTGGCTTTATCTGCAAACGACAAATATATTTCAGCCAAACAGAAGTTAATATATATATCAAATGAGAGGCATTAATGCCAAATTGGACCTCTTTTTAAAGGAAAAAAATGGTCATCAGATTCACTGAAAATGTGAAAATTGCCAGCCATAACAATGCCATTCACCATTTTGACACCTGTGGGTTGTAAATTTTCCTTTAAATCCGCATTTTTGATAATATCTTGTTATATTAAACAGTAGTTTGTACTTCCGTGTACTTCTGAGTCCTAAAACTGACATTTTTCTCTACATTTGACTGAACCTGACTCCCAAAATAAGCAAAAATATCCTGTTTTTGAAACTGTAATTGGGGTAGACATTCTAAATCAGCTCTATTATTTTCTGATGTATGCATTATTACATCCTTTAATGCACTTTAGTACCTATGTAGGCTCAGAATTCTGGTTTTGTGTGAATAATCATGTTAACAGAACACACCTGTAAACGGTAGAATATTACTTCATAATGATTTTCTCAGAATTACCCCTTATTGGACGTGTCTGTCGAGCCCTGACGCATTATTTTTGTCAAGCTGTCGAAAAAAAGTGAGATTAGAGTGTTAGTGAAAAATGAAATCTAATGTAGGAAGAGCCTAAATAGTAAGCAAGGTGGTTAATTTTTAGAATTGAAGGAAGTTGGTTCTAGTATAGGGGTGATGGTAGTAAATACGTCATCATTTCATGTGTACACAGAAGTTTCGATTGTTTAATGTTAAAAATTCAGCTTCTGCTATTGGATGAAAGTGATCGCTGTACATGCATTAATTACTTTTTCTGAGAAAATAGGGTTTGGTCATTCAATTACTTGCAATAATTTTTTCTATACTGAAAACTTATTTTTTTTACATTATTTTTATGCACCTAGAGAGTTTTGTAGATTTTGATAGGAAACAGCTAACCCACAGACGGTCAGCTGCTTTGTGCTACAGCGAATTTCCAAAATGCAACAAAAGGTATTGTTTTTATTTTATTTGTTAAAAATATTAAGTGCTTGCAGATGCATGAACTTCTGATTTAAGTTGCCGGAATGTGGTTAAAAATTATTTTTCGACCAACGTGTTTGTATTGAAGTCCATGGGAAATGAATTGGTACTGTCACACCTTAAGGGGGAAGGCCGTCCCATACATTTAAGGGAGAGAATTCACAATTTACTCACTATTAATAAGTAAATCTGCAACAACAGTTAGCTTATCAATAATTCTACACCATTGTTTGGCGTTTCACCGCAAAAAAAATGTTTGCAGAACTACTGATGTTTCAAAGATGCATAGTAATGAGGTGATTCTATATTTCTTCTATACAGGTAAAGATGAAGTATTCACTACCACTTGCATATGTAGTATTATGTGATAGGTTCATTATAACTGTACACTGAGAATTAACCGGAATCAAGATTTCATGATTGTATTCAATATGTAGGTTTATGAGGGGCAATTGGAAAGTTCTTAGCATGGTCTTTAATCTTAGTAACCGACGCACAAACCCTGTCATGTTTGGTAGCATTTAAGAAAGCTATTTTTTCTCTATTTTATGGCACAAATTTCATGAGGATATTAGAATGCAGACACGAAAAATATTATTGTGAATACATGTACTCTTGGTATATTGGAAAAGGGAAAATTTCAGTGGAAAATATAACATTTTACCTTTCGAAAAGTATGCAGAACATTAACAATAGTTCATGGAATAAGATAAGTTTGTACTGTTTGGTAGGCCACAATCTGGTACAGTTATTTACAATTGATGACCGAATTGGATGTTTCTAATAACTAAATACCGGAACAGCAATACCAAAACCGTCTAGAAAGCAAAGCAATGTGCTATTTTTTTCGACCAAAAATCGCATGTCACAATGCACATATTTTGAAAGTATATAACCGACAGTAGTTTAAAAATGCTGTGCGTTGGTATTTTTGTCAAACACACCATATACTCTTTGTGTTCACACCAAAAGTAATTTTGTAAACCAGAACAAAGGGAAGATAACTCTTATAATATTCCCAAGGGGAAGAGTAGGTTTAGCTATGAGTTGACTTTCTGGTACATTTCAATTGAAAACGGTGGCAAACAAATAAGTAAAAATACCTTGAGAGCAGAAATCAATCAATTTTGTGAGGGTTAACGCGATACCATGAGCAGTTCTTATGCCATCGACAAAATATGAGGGGCTAGGTTACCCCATCCACTTCTTGAAAAGTAGGGGTAGTGTTATAAGGAATAATTTTCTTGAATACAGAACTAAACAAGCCACACTTTTTGCGCGACGAAATGAATTGTATGCATTGCTCGCTACAAATATAACAAAACCTATACTTAATATGCATGTTTCATGCTCCTGTAGTGACACAATTTATAGAAAAAGTAAAAAGAAAAATCGAAAAAAGTCCCATTTTGGAAAGTTTATCATTTCTCTATTAGTCAACATTTTTTCGAATGTAAAGGTGTAAGTCGTGCAGGCAGTGATCGCATAATATATTTTAATAAAAATTAAGTTGGCACCAAAATGTTAATATGTCAAACCATGATCGTAAATACGGTCCCCAATTTTTCTTCGTTTTTTACAAATATTTTGCTTAAAATTTCAGCCAGTGTATAAACCCTACTCATTTTTTAAATGTGCTGCACATGCAAACCGAGTCCTTTTTCAACAAGAATCAAACAACCAAGTAGCCGTTGAATTCTTGTTTCCAAATATGTATTATTTGATAGCATTTTATTACGGCATTGTGGAGTTATGATACATGCTGAGAAATTTACAAATGCCCCTCGTACATAAGTAAAACACAAGATGTTATAATAAACAAAGTGATTGCAACATCATGTCAACATTAGTCCTAGTTTGAAAGCAGCTATAGAACGATAATCTCACATACATTGTACATCAACTACATGTAGATATAAAAACGCTGTATCGTCGTAGTCGAAACGACGTCGATTCAACGTTTGTTACCCATTTTCAAAATCCAGTAAAAATAGAAATATCTCGTGGAGTAAGGCTTCCATCTGTAAGAACATTGCTTGCATTTGAAAGATCAAAATACTTCGGAGTCTGAATTATGTACTTTTTACGATGCAAAGTGCTGGCTCAGCTTTCTGCATAGGACATTATACTTGTATGAACTGGCAATATAGCCATAGAGGACACACGCCTATCTTCATCTGATATGGTGAAATATGACCCTTTTCATTACTTTGCATCTCTCATTGATGCTGTAGATACAAATGATAGATGACTCCTAAGTCGTTAAATGAGACAGCTAGTGAGATTTAGATATACCACAATCGCGAGCAGCGAGGGCACAGACGAGGCTGCGCATCTGCGCAGTCTCGTCGAAGCCTTCGTTGCTCACACACACACATAGTTGGGAAATAGATAAAAGTTGAGGCAATATACTTAAATCTGACATCACAGGATAAGTACATGAGTGTAGTGATTTATTTTTCGCTTATACGTTAAGTATGATTATCATATGGCTTGGCCCAATAAAGGACGTAAATTAATTAGATCGTACCAGATGGATGGTGTCTGAGGTAACCATCTGGTCCAAAATGAGCCGATTACCATCATAAGTTTTAAGCCGTCGTGTTCAAACAGTGAAGATACAAATCAGTTTGCGCATCCACATAATATGATCAGTCTTGCTTTTCCACATGAAGAAACGAAATATCATTGGCTAAAATGTACCTATAAAGCGCCCATTGAAGACTGAAGCATTCGCGGATCTAGAGGGGGGCAGGGGGTCCGGACTCCCCTGAAAAATCACAAAAATATAGGGTTTCCTAGCAATATTGGTCTTGATACCCTAAATCAAAAGCTAACAAGCCAGTATTCAATGCTGGGCCATCATCGATGCGTTTCGCTGGCGAGCCGAAAACGACCCGCTTATAGCTGTATTAGGATCCTCCCTTTCCCCTCATCAACTAAAAAAACGTTGTTAAAGTTGGACCCCCTCTGACCAAATTTTCTGGATCCGCGCATATGATACGCAGGTTGATCTGATTCTTCGATTGGCGCACATGCCAGCTTGAACCTTTTGCTGGAGACCGGCTATAATAATGAATGGGTTTTATTTGGTCTTTGAGTCGGACATAGGTACATTACTTTTGTACCCAAGACTCTTAATGGTAACATTACAGATAAAGGTGATATAAGGTGACTGGTCTCTGATTACGGAAATCACTCAGACAGTTCATATTGAAGACAAAACTAAAATAAGTACAGGGTGACACACTTAGCCAGAGAGTATAGGGTCAAATTGGATCATGATATATTATGATTATGTCTGAATCATTGAATGGGATATTAAGCCAATAGCGAGCTAACAAACATCATAATCTACAGCTAAAAGGGGGAAAATACCCAAGAAGAAAGAACTAGAGCTGACCGAACAAGCTGAACCCTATATGTGTCAGAAGAGGAATGGTGAGCATTGCTAAACAATCTCAGTTTGCCAAAGTATAGTACCCAGAAAACAACTAGTTAAATGCTGCAAAAAGCAGCAGAAATGATGCACGGCGAAAAACACACCTCTAATCGTTTTGCATAATCCGAATTTCACCCGTTTTTGTTTCACTTTGATTCAGCTAACCATTTCAGTAATTAGTTTTCACAATTTTTACCTGTGTCGTTTTAGCGAAAGCAGGTCTAGTATTCGGTCCACTCTGTCCGTCTTTCCATCTGCAACACTTTTGGGGAGCCTAGTTAATGCAATCTGTTACTTTAAAGGTATCGTTCCTTTTTGTTCAAACTTTGCATAATGAGTGTTCACCTATTGAAGTATTGTGTGCACATTTTACAACTTCTTTCTCATTTTTGAGGGGTGTTGAATTTAGACATGTTTCCCTCCAAAGTGCTGAAAGTGCATACTTTGTGTAATCTGTGACTCCAAAGGTTTTCATTTGTTTTTATTCAAACTTTGCATAATGCTTTACATAATGATTGTTCTCATATTAAAGATGTGCACCTCCTATTTTGTGCACATATCACGACTTTTTTTCTCAGTTTTTAGGGGTGTTGAACTTCGGTATTTTCCCGTCCAAAATGCTTTGAGGGTGCCTAATTTGAGTAATTTGTCACTCATTTAGTTTTTATTTCTTAATATTCGAACTTTGCACAATGATTGTTTACACATTGAAGATGTACACCTTCTATACCGGGCGGCGTAGCGCAGTCGGTAACGTGTCTGGCTACAGATGCGTGTCTGACTGCAGATCCAGGGGTCGCGAGTTCGATCCATGCCCGGTCCCATACTTTCGTGGAGATTGATCATGAAATAATTTCTACAGTCATTCTCTTCCCTTCCGCTGATTCATTCAAGAAGGGTTGTTGTCAGTTACAAGCTAAAGTATGTGCACAAATTACTGGTTAACCGCTTGCTCAAGCCTGCCCAGGAAAAAGTGTGGTTAAGTGAACTGACCGTCCCGCAATGACCATAGCTGTTGACATGGGACGTAAAGCAACAAAAACAAACAAACAAACAAACAAACAAACACCTTCTATTTTGTGCACATTTGATAGTTACTTTCTCATTTTTGATGGGAGTCGAACTTATACATTTTTTTCCATCCGAAATGCTGAGTGGTGCCTAGTTTGTGTAATCTGTAGCTCCAAATGTTTACATTCCTTTATGTTCAAACTGGGCATAATGAAATTTTACACATTGAAAATGTGAACCTCCTATTTTGTTCACCTTTCACGATTTTTTTTTTCATTTTTGGGCGTCTTGAAATCTAACAGACATTTTTCGGTTCAAATGCTTCGATGGTGTCTGGGTTGTGTACTCTGTTACTCCATGCGTTTTCATTCCTTTATATTCAAACTTTGCAGCATAATTGTTCATGCATGGAACCTGTGCACCTCCCATTCTGTAGACATTTGATAACTATTATCTTATTTTAGGCTTGTTGAACATTTTTTCCATCCGAAATGCCTAGAGGGTGTCTGATTTGTGTAATATGTAACTCAAGCACTTTTCATTACTTTATATTCAAACTTTGCATTGTGTTTTTTCACACATTGAACATGTGCACCCCGTATTTTGTGCGGATTTGATAATATACTTTTGAGTGTTAAACTTAGACATTATTTTATCTACAACACCTTTTAAGTACTTATACTGTGTAGTTTGTGTGTAATCTGTAGCTAAGCAGATTTCATCCCTTTATATTTGAAGAAATGCTTAGGGGATGTCTGATTTGTGTAATCTGTAACTCCTTTATTTTTCATTTATTTATATTCAAACTTTGCATTATGATTGTTCATACATTGAACATGTGCATCCTATATTTTGTGCGGATTTGATAATACATTTTTGAGTGTTGGACTAAAACGTAAATATGAAATAAGGCACAACCTTTATAGCGAGCACAGCATGCTAGATCCAATTTTCTTTCTGTGAGTAAGTTCAACTGGATATATTGTCTGTAGGTGGCTGTTTGGAACGACCCCCCCCCCCCTGGTAGCTCAGATAGAAAGCGTGCCTGACTTGTTTTCCAGAGATAGTAAGTCTTTGGGGGGTTTTCGCCCAAATTTCAAAATTAGCACTCCCTGGAGAAATGATCAGTTTTGATCGCTGCCAGTAAAGAAGGCAGATACTTTCATAAAGTCTACCTGTCATTCACTATTGTGTTGATTTTATTTTCTTGTCCTTTGGAATCATGGATATTTAATAAATACGGAGTTGAGAGAATAAGTTCGTCTTAAGTTGTTGATGATTATTCTCATATAGAGGGCATTCAAGTATGAAATGCTGAACTGCCTCTATTTCCACACAATCCCATCCAGAACTTTTACACTGATAAAACTTCTATTTGTATTTATTTATCCTGCAATATCCAATCAGGAGATGTGGAAAGGAAAGAGATCCTAAGTAGAATATCCAATCAATTAGATCTAGTGGCTTGAAAGTATTATGATTTGAAGTCTGCCTGCTTTTAAAATGCCCCAGCACTGCTACCATTTAGATATGATCGACGTCTTTGCTGCAGACTTAATATCCCGATGGGTGACAATAGAGGTATCCACATATATCTCTGAGGCTTGATTTCCGATCAGACATCACGTTACAATAGCAAGTGCATTAGAATGATGATTTACATGTCCATGCAGTGGAAAAGAGTCATTCTTAGAGCTAGCTGAGCTTTGAAAAGTGAAAGGCGAGTGTAGTGTATGTATGTGGTGATTTGAACATGACCACCTGGAAAATTCAGTTGATAGAGTTCCGACTCTATAGCAAGAGTCGTGGGATCAAGCTCCTCCGTGGATTGGATTATTCTTAAGGTATAGTCCGACCAGTTAAGAGAGACTGGGCAGTTCTAATCAAATACACACGTGGACATTTCCATTTAAAAATCGGTAAGACCGAGTGTATTTATTCACCTGTGAAACGCTTTATAGCTGTATACCTGTATATACCTTTGTGAGAAAAAAGGCACTCAAATTAATTTGGACAACAAGGAAACTGACTAGTCTAGATATGCGCTCTGACAATGTTTCCAAATTTTAACTATTCAAACTATACTTAAAGCCAAAAGTAACTTTACACTTTCAACTACCAAATATATCTTTACAGTTTTTGATTTTAACCAAATTAAATATTGCAATGAGTTGTTGGTACCCACCCTAACCTAATTCACGCAAAACAACTTAGGTAAGTTAATATTCTTTCGAGTTATCTGTGCTTTCATTAAAAACACAAACTCAGCATTTCCGAACAAAATTCAAAGTAAACCTAGAATTCGAACACGCTATTTTAAGGGCTATCGATTGCCCATTCAAAATACTGCAAGACAAATTGTCTCTGGCGTATAGCTTGTTTTTGGCAGCATATTAAAGTTGGTTCACTTTGAAATTATCTCCCTTTGAATTAAAACAATAGTAAACTTTAGTCCCAGCTTAAAGTTTTAACTCAGATGACATTTGAATTTTTTAATCAGCGATTTGTTAAGACTAATGCCCTGAGTATGTGACGCGATAATCGGGTAAAAATTCCCATGGGTTTTGAATAAAAACGGCAGAAAATTTCTTATGGGAATGCCATTGAGAGCACTGTAAAGTTCACAAAAAGGTGTATGTACGTAAAACACAGCTCTAATTTGTGTGACTCGAAGGATTGTCTAGGCTGATTTCAACTGTAAACAACAATTCAATAGCCTGTCTTTCAGACTGGCTCTTTAAAATTAAAAAAAATCACAAAGCTTCAGTAACAGCGCAAAAGTGATGCGTTTTGGAAAAGTTTATTTTGCTCCCTTGCCCTTTTCATTAGGGCATAGTGGTTGCATTTATGACAGCAAAAACATGCAATTCAACTGCCATTTGAATAATTGATTTAACTTTCATATGAGTTGACCACATTTAAAATATCACTTACCAATAACCAGAAAAGGTATATATAATAACAGTGTAAAGTTACTTTTGGCTTTAAGTATATAATACTGAATAAGAAAATAAAATAATGATCCTCAATGACAAAAATTAATACTATGAATTGGTCAGCACACGAGATGATGGTTCTTTTTATATCGGCGTGTGGCGAAGGCTCCGACGAGCCTGCATGTACGCATGACCTCGCAAGGGCTTTCTCTTCTCGCATTAACAAAGTATGCAAGTTGAAGAAGACTTCAAACAACTTTTAGTCATCTAGTCTCTCTGGACACGCCAGAATGAGCGATTACTAGAGGCTTTTTGGATATGCGATATGACCAAATCTCATGTTTTTATGCCCTTTTCTCATGATCCACATACTTAACCCTTGTCCTGCTGAATTCTAATTGGTGATTTTTTATTATTGTATCAGGCTTAAAAATCATATAGACAGAATTTGAATAAAGTGCAAACCTACCCTCCCCCAAAACTTCCACAACATATCCATCCCGGAAAATGAAATGCGGCAGGTCCCCAGCAGCAGACTAAAGATAAACGTTTACCAGGCATGCTAACGTATAAAGTTGGTCACCCTTGTCCTCTGCGCTTCGCAGTTGGTTGCACGAGTAAATCGTACATAGGCTATTACACCCGATTTACTGTAGACTAGTCTTATTTGACAGTGTATGACAGCGCTCTGTCTGACACGCTCAGTCTCTGTTAGCTGGTCGCACTATAGTAGTTTGAACAAGACCACCTGGTAGCTCAGGGTGGTAGCTAAATGATTTTGTACAAAATTACATGCAGTTGCTTCTGGCCTGGTTTTAAGAGAGAATTTGTAATAAGTGTGAGCAAGGAGGGTGGGTGTGTGTGTGTGGGGGGGGGGGGGGGGTAGGGAGGTGGGGCACATCATAAGAATCAGTCAACTGTGTTACCTTTTTCCCCCACAGAAACTGATATATTACATATCATAGCCCCAGCGTTAGGTGCTGCATCTCTAGCCTTTCATATTATACTAGTCAAGAGGGACAATGCATAGAGCAGCGGCTCACTCAGTTGGTTGAGCGTTAGTCTGGAGATCGAATGGTTGCTGGTTTGAGTATATCCATTGGCGGAGTCACTGTGTTGTGTCCTTGAGCAAGACATTTATCCGCGGCTTTGTATCGATTCAACCCATGAAGACCCGTCCCGACATGACTGAAAATTATTTGACTGGGAGTCTGGGATGTAAAGAATCAAACCGAACAAAAATGATGTACATCTCTATCCGTAAGATAGAATACATTGCATGTATGGAATCTCCTGCAAATGGAATTTAAAAGTAATTCAAGCTCTTGAAAACCTTTTAAAGTCCTTGATATATTAGAGATTGTTCTCCTTTTTTGGCACATTGTGACACAGTGTTCTGGTACAACTCAGCCACTATAATAATAGTCAGGAAAAAAATCAGGAAAAATAACAAGTACAGGCAATTTGTGAAGAAAAGGGTTTGGCACCTTGATTAAGGGTAATTTGGTATGCTGAATCCGAAAAAAATGTTGGCAAGCTGAGAAATGACGTCTTAATGGCCTAATTTGCATATTTTCAAAATGGCCGCCAAAAATCATGGAATTTGACAAATAACTGAAATATTTTATTTTTTGACAATGTTGTTGTATCCAAAATCATTTGTTTTATGTCCTAAGATCGTTTTACTAATAGAGTACATGGTTTTGGCGGCAATTTACATCATTATTCCAGGATGTTACCGTATTCATGGTAATTAATGTCCTTTTAGTCTATAAAATCATTATATAAACTTGCCATACTCAGTATTCTGCTTTTTAAATGTTAGTTTTATTCATAGTTTACCAGCTTTTCAAGTAATAAATTAGAAAAAAACTTTGATAATCAGCAAGTTGTTTTGTTTTAAAATAAATATGTCATAATGTCCATGCCCAAATATATGGTTCACTTTGCATCTATAATAAGTAAGAGCATGCACATTCCTTAGTACCCTAGGGTCTAATTAGTCCAATCTTGCACGATCAGGAATACTTCTGTGTGTCAAATTGTGTTGGAAGACCACTTGAATGGGGAAAAATATTGCCCTAAAGAATAAACCTATTTGAGCTATGTGAAATCGCAGGGTTTCAATGGCAACGCATAATGCGCTTCTTCAAAATGAGAATGTCCCTACAAAAGTACTCATATCTCAGCAGCAGCTCATCCGAAACTTTAAACTTGGTACCAACTGAATGTTAAGACATAGGAATTTTATCCAATGTTCAGATATGCAAATTATCAAATTTGAATATTCATGAATATTAATGAAAATATTAGAAATAAGAGAAAAATCGTGAAAATTAAGGGGGTGTACATGCAAATTTATCCACATCTCAGCTGCTTACTAGCCTATACTACCAGCCTTGGTACCAATTTAATGCTAATACATATCATGTTTACTTAATGGACCAATATGCAAATTATCTATTAATTGTATTTATGAATATTAATTAAATATTAGAAATGAGAATAAAATAGAACAATTTATAAAATGTATGTGCAAAATTACTCATATCTCAGCTGCAATTAATCCTAGATTTCATATTCACTTACTTTCTAAACTTGTTCCCAAATTAAAGCCTAGAAAAAGTTCTATAATAGTGTTGTTTGATATGCAAATTATTTAATTTGTTTATTAATGAGTATTTTTTGAAGATACAACCTTATTGATTCGTTTTCAATTTTTCTCTAGTTTTCTATAGTTTTTAGCAATATTCATGAATATGTTTGTTAATTATCGTATATCTGACCATTGGAATAAAATACTTTGTATCAGCCTTAATTTGATACTAAGATTGATTGGCTAGAACAATTTAAAGATCAGATAGGAGTAATTTTAAAGGTAGACCCCACTAGTTTTTCTACGTTTCCTCTCTCATTTCTAATGTTTAAATTAATATTAAAAATTTTAAAAAATGGATAATTTCACATAATAGCTATTGAGTAAAGTAAAATGTCGTAGCTTTAAGTCAGTACCAAGTGTGGTAGTCTAGGAATATTAGCAGCTACGATATGAGTAATTTTGTAGTTACACTCCCTTAATTTCATTACCATTTTTCTCTCCTTTCTACATTTAAATTAATATTCAAGAGTATAATATGATTTGCTTATCCGATCATGGCATAAAATGTGCTATGTCTTAGCATTTATTTGCCACCAGGATTGTTAGTCTATGATAATCAGCAGATGAGATATAGGTAATTTTGTAGATATACCCCTTTTTGATTTTTCTGCAATTTTTCTTTCTTTGTTTAATGTTTACATTAATATTCACAAATATGAAAATAAGATTTGTATATCAGACTATATGCTAAAGTACTATGACTCACCTTTCATATGGTACCAATTTTGGATGTTTAGAATGGTTAGCAGCTGACATATGGGTTATGTTGTACGTACACCCCTTTAAATTTTTTAACATTTTTCTCTTATTTTTAATGTTTTCATTAATATT
Organism: Loripinus fragilis; assembly: GCA_964019695.1. Classification (NCBI taxonomy): domain Eukaryota; kingdom Metazoa; phylum Mollusca; class Bivalvia; order Lucinida; family Lucinidae; genus Loripinus; species Loripinus fragilis. The sequence continues at coordinate 23,799,919 of OZ026518.1, forward strand.
CATGAATATGCAAATTAGATCATTTGTATATCATACTATTGGGTTAAAGTGTAATGTCTCAACTTTTATTTGGTATCAAGTTTGGTAGACTAGAAAAGTTAGCAGCTTACATTTAGGTAATATTGTACACACCCTCCTTATTTTTTTCTACCATTTTTCTCTTATTTCTCATGTTTTCATAAATATTCATGACTATTCAAATTAGATTATTTGCATTTCGTACCATTGGATAAAAGTACTTTGCCTAGGCTTTGATTTGGTACCCAATTTGATAGTCTATGATAACTAGCAAATGACATATGGGTAATGTGTAAAGGTACACCTCCTTATTTTTTCTACGAATTTTCTTTTCTTTTTTATTTTTTATTAATACTCATGAATATGTAAAAGCGAAAATTTGCATATCAGCACATTGAATAAAAACTATGTCTGGGCTTCAATTCGGTACCAGGGGCGGTAGTCTATGATGAGTTGCTGCTTAGATACGAAATATTTTGTAGGTACACCCACTTCCTTTAGAATCATATTGTGTATTTTCACATTATGGGGGAAGGGTCCATTGTTCTAGCCAGTTTTTTCTTTGCTAATTAGCGACCATTTTGTTTGGCCAGTAATGTGCAGCTTGTTTTCCTTGAATTAGTGATAGAGAAAAAATCTATGAAAGTATGTGCAGCACGCAAGTGTCAATCTTGGGTCTGCTTGCAAATGGCCAAGCTACAGTGCCCGATGGGTTGCCATGGTAACCATGCAATTTTATATAATCCAAATAG
>OZ026518.1:25019802-25071536 GCA_964019695.1 Loripinus fragilis
GTGCCCAGTTTGGCAGGTACTTCATACTCCCTGTCCCGAATTCTGTCTCAGGCACATGCCTATGCAATATACTAAGACACAAAGTATCTCAGCATAATTTTAACAATATTCATCTATTAAACGTAGAAAGTAAATTTCGGGACACGGAGTATGAAGTACGTAGCCCACAGGAGTCCCCATGTATTTCTATAGACCAAATAATTTCGGGACAAAAATGACTGAAATGATTAGACTGTACATTTATTCTATTGAGATATCACATACATATGGAAGGTCCCGATTTTAAGTTCTAAGTTAAGTAAGTTGCCATAGCTGTCCATTATAACAGATGAGTTCGGTAAGTTAGGCCTTTAAACAACGGCAATGTTACAAGAGAGTCCTGAGCTAAGTTTGATGAGTTACAATAGCTACATGTATATATTATGATACACTGAGTGTCTACCCTCCCTCCACCCCTTTTATTTCTTTCATATGACTTACAACTCAGCTCAGCTTACTCAACTCATCAAGCTGAGCAAAATAAGCAATTTTCGCCACTTTTTCCGGACAAGATACCTATACCACTCAGCTCAGCTTACTCAACTCATCCAGCTCAGCTTACAGCTTATGCTACTTAACTTACCTAAGTTGAGTTGGATAAGTTGAACTTTAAGTCAGCGGTCAGTATATTTATAAAGTATATATATATATATATATATATACTACAACAAACATACATATGATAGGTCCCTATATTCTAAGTTCTAAGTTGAGTAAGTTGCCATAGCTGTCCATTATAGCCGATGAGTTCGCTAAGTTGGGTCTTTATACAATGATATGTATCCAGATGCTTCAATGGCTGAGCTAAGTTCGGTAAGTTATAATAGCTGAGCATATGTTAGGATGAGTTGGGGATATGTGTCCAGATGCTTCAATGGCTGAGCTAAGTTCGATAAGTTATAATAGCTGCGCATATGTTAGAATGAGTTGGTCATGAGTACAACATTGGACCATTATATGCAGCAAGATGCAAGCTAAGTTCGATGAGTTGAGTAAGCTAAGCAAGCTGAGTTCGATAAGTTAAAAGATAAGTTCGATAAGTTGGATGAGTTGGGTAAGTTCGATGAGTTGGATAAGTTGAGAATGAGTTCGATGAGTTGGATGAGTTGAGCTGTTTGATGAGTTGGGTAAGTTGGATGAGTTGGATAAGTTGAGGATGAGTTCGATAAGTTGGGTAAGTTGTACTGTAAGTTCGATGAGTTAGATAAGTTTGAATGTAAGTTCGATGAGTTGGCTAAGTTGGAATGTAAGTTCGATGAGTTAGCTAAGTTGAGGATGAGTTCGATGAGCTGGATAAGTTGGACGGTAAGTTGGATGAGTTGGATAAGTTGTACTGTAAGTTCAATGAGTAGGCTAAGTTAAGGATGAGTTCGATGAGTTGGATAAGTTGTACTGTAAGTTGGATGAGTTGGCTAAGTTGTACTGTAAGTTCGATGGGTTGGCTAAGTTGAGGATGAGTTTGATGAGTTGGGTAAGTTGTACTGTAAGTTGGATGAGTTGGCTAAGTTGTACTGTAAGTTCGATGAGTTGGCTTAGTTGAGGATGAGTTCGATAAGTTGGGTAAGTTGTACTGTAAGTTGGTTGAGTTGGCTAAGTTGAGGAAGAGTTCGATGAGTTGGATAAGTTGTACTGTAAGTTGGATGAGTTGGCTAAGTTGTACTGTAAGTTTGACGAGTTGGCTAAGTTGTACTGTAAGTTCGATGAGTTGGCTAAGTTGAGGATGAGTTCGATGAGTTGGATAAGTTGGACGGTAAGTTGGATGAGTTGGATAAGTTGAGGATGAGTTCGATGAGTTGGATAAGTTGTACTGTATGTTGGATGAGTTGGATAAGTTGAGGATGAGTTCGATGAGTTAGATTAGTTGTACTGTAAGTTGGATGAGTTGGCTAAGTTGAGGATGAGTTCGATGAGTTGGATAAGTTGTACTGTAAGTTGGATGAGTTGGCTAAGTAGTACTGTAAGTTCGATGAGTTGGCTAAGTTGAGGATGAGTTCGATAAGTTGGGTAAGTTGGAATGTAAGTTCGATGAGTTGGCTTAGTTGGAATGTAAGTTCGATGAGTTGGATAAGTTGTAATGTAAGTTCGATGAGTTTGCTAAGTTGAGGATGAGTTCGATGAGTTGGCTAAGTTGTACTGTAAGTTGGATGAGTTGGCTAAGTTGGAATGTAAGTTCGATGAGTTGGATAAGTTGAGGATGAGTTGGATAAGTTGTACTGTAAGTTGGATGAGTTGGCTAAGTTGTACTGTAAGTTCGATGAGTTGGCTAAGTTGAGGATGAGTTCGATAAGTTGGGTAAGTTGGAATGTAAGTTCGATGAGTTGGCTAAGTTGAGGATGAGTTCGATGAGTTGGATAAGTTGAACTGTAAGTTGGATGAGTTGGCTAAGTTGTACTGTAAGTTGGATGAGTTGGCTAAGTTGTACTGTAAGTTCGATGAGTTGGCTAAGTTGAGGATGAGTTCTATAAGTTGGGTAAGTTGTACTGTAAGTTGGATGAGTTGGCTAAGTTGTACTGTAAGTTCGATGAGTTGGCTAAGTTGAGGATGAGTTCGATGAGTTGGATAAGTTGTACTGTAAGTTGAATGAGTTGGCTAAGTTGTACTGTAAGTTCGATGAGTTGGCTAAGTTGAGGATGAGTTCGATAAGTTGGGTAAGTTGGAATGGAAGTTCGAAGAGTTGGCTAAGTTGGAATGTAAGTTCGATGAGTTGGATAAGTTTTAATGTAAGTTCGATGAGTTGGATAAGTTTTAATGTAAGTTCGATGAGTTGGCTAAGTTATACTGTAAGTTGGATGAGTTGGCTAAGTTGGAATGTAAGTTCGATGAGTTGGATAAGTTGAGGATGAGTTGGATAAGTTGGAATGTAAGTTCGATGAGTTGGATAAGTTGAGGATGAGTTGGATAAGTTGTACTGTAAGTTGGATGAGTTGGCTAAGTTGTACTGTAAGTTCGATGAGTTGGCTAAGATGATGATGAGTTTGATGAGTTGGATAAGTTGTACTGTAAGTTGGATGAGTTGGCTAAGTTGTACTGTAAGTTGGATGAGTTGGCTAAGTTGTACTGTAAGTTCGATGAGTTGGCTAAATTGAGGATGAGTTCGATAAGTTGGGTAAGTTGTACTGTAAGTTGGATGAGTTGGCTAAGTTGTACTGTAAGTTCGATGAGTTAGTTAAGTTGAGGATGAGTTCGATAAGTTGGGTAAGTTGGACTGTAAGTTCGATGAGTTAGATAAGTTGGAATGTAAGTTCGATAACTTGGCTAAGTTGGAATGTAAGTTCGATGAGTTGGATATTAAGTTGTACTTTAAGTTCGATGAGTATGCTAAGTTGAGGATGAGTTCGATGAGTTGGATAAGTTGTACTGTAAGTTGGATGAGTTGGCTAAGTTGTACTGTAAGTTCGATGAGTTGGCTAAGTTGAGGATGAGTTCGATAAGTTGTACTGTAAGTTGGATGAGTTGGCTAAGTTGTACTGTAACTTCGATGAGTTGGCTAAGTTGAGGATGAGTTCGATAAGTTGGGTAAGTTGGACGGTAAGTTGGATGAGTTGGATAAGTTGAGGATGAGTTCGATGAGTTGGATAAATTGTACTGTAAGTTGGATGAGTTGGATAAGTTGAGGATGAGTTCGATGAGTTGGCTAAGTTGTACTGTAAGTTTGATGAGTTGGCTAAGTTGAGGATGAGTTCGATGAGTTGGATAAGTTGTACGGTAAGTTGGATGAGTTGGATAAGTTGAGGATGAGTTCGATGAGTTGGATAAGTTGTACTGTAAGTTGGATGAGTTCGATAAGTTGAGGATGAATTCGATGAGTTGGCTAAGTTGTACTGTAAGTTTGATGAGTTGGCTAAGTTGAGGATGAGTTCGACGAGTTGGATAAGTTGTACTGTAAGTTGGATGAGTTGGCTAAGTTGGAATGTAAGTTCGATGAGTTGGATAAGTTGAGGATGAGTTCGATGAGTTGGATAAGTTGTACTGTAAGTTGGATGAGTTGGCTAAGTTGTACTGTAAGTTAGATAAGTTGGCTAAGTTGAGGATGAGTTCGATGAGTCGGATAAGTTGTACTGTAAGTTCGATGAGTTGGCTAAGTTGTACTGTAAGTTCGATGAGTTGGCTAAGTTAAGAATGAGTTCGATAAGTTGGGTAAGTTGTACTGTAAGTTGGATGAGTTGGCTAAGTTGTACTGTAAGTTCGATGAGTTGGCTAAGTTGAGGATGAGTTCGATAAGTTGGGTAAGTTGGACTGTAAGTTCGATGAGTTAGATAAGTTGGAATGTAAGTTCGATAAGTTGGCTAAGTTGGAATGTAAGTTCGATGAGTTGGATAAGTTGTACTGTAAGTTCGATGAGTTGGCTAAGTTGAGGATGAGTTCGATGAGTTGGATAAGTTGTATTGTAAGTTGGATGAGTTGGCTAAGTTGTACTGTAAGTTCGATGAGTTGGCTAAGATGAGGATGAGTTCGATAAGTTGGGTAAGTTGGATTGTAAGTTCGATGAGTTGGCTAAGTTGGAATGTAAGTTCGATGAGTTGGATAAGTTGTACTGTAAGTTCGATGAGTTTGCTAAGTTGAGGATGAGTTCGATGAGTTGGCTAAGTTATACTGTAAGTTGGATGAGTTGGCTAAGTTAGAATGTAAGTTCGATGAGTTGGATAAGTTGAGGATGAGTTGGATAAGTTGTACTGTAAGTTCGATGAGTTGGCTAAGTTAAGGATGAGTTCGATGAGTTGGATAAGTTGTACTGTAAGTTGGATGAGTTGGCTAAGTTGTACTGTAATTTCGATGAGACGGATAAGTTGTACTGTAAGTTGAGGATGAGTTTGGTGAGTTGGGTAAGTTGTACTGTAAGTTGGATGAGTTGGCTAAGTTGTACTATTTCGATGAGTTGGCTAAATTGAGGATGAGTTCGATAAGTTGGGTAAGTTGTACTGTAAGTTGGATGAGTTGGCTAAGTTGTACTGTAAGTTCGATGAGTTAGTTAAGTTGAGGATGAGTTCGATAAGTTGGGTAAGTTGGACTGTAAGTTCGATGAGTTAGATAAGTTGGAATGTAAGTTCGATAACTTGGCTAAGTTGGAATGTAAGTTCGATGAGTTGGATATTAAGTTGTACTTTAAGTTCGATGAGTATGCTAAGTTGAGGATGAGTTCGATGAGTTGGATAAGTTGTACTGTAAGTTGGATGAGTTGGCTAAGTTGTACTGTAAGTTCGATGAGTTGGCTAAGTTGAGGATGAGTTCGATAAGTTGTACTGTAAGTTGGATGAGTTGGCTAAGTTGTACTGTAACTTCGATGAGTTGGCTAAGTTGAGGATGAGTTCGATAAGTTGGGTAAGTTGGACGGTAAGTTGGATGAGTTGGATAAGTTGAGGATGAGTTCGATGAGTTGGATAAATTGTACTGTAAGTTGGATGAGTTGGATAAGTTGAGGATGAGTTCGATGAGTTGGCTAAGTTGTACTGTAAGTTTGATGAGTTGGCTAAGTTGAGGATGAGTTCGATGAGTTGGATAAGTTGTACGGTAAGTTGGATGAGTTGGATAAGTTGAGGATGAGTTCGATGAGTTGGATAAGTTGTACTGTAAGTTGGATGAGTTCGATAAGTTGAGGATGAATTCGATGAGTTGGCTAAGTTGTACTGTAAGTTTGATGAGTTGGCTAAGTTGAGGATGAGTTCGACGAGTTGGATAAGTTGTACTGTAAGTTGGATGAGTTGGCTAAGTTGGAATGTAAGTTCGATGAGTTGGATAAGTTGAGGATGAGTTCGATGAGTTGGATAAGTTGTACTGTAAGTTGGATGAGTTGGCTAAGTTGTACTGTAAGTTAGATAAGTTGGCTAAGTTGAGGATGAGTTCGATGAGTCGGATAAGTTGTACTGTAAGTTCGATGAGTTGGCTAAGTTGTACTGTAAGTTCGATGAGTTGGCTAAGTTAAGAATGAGTTCGATAAGTTGGGTAAGTTGTACTGTAAGTTGGATGAGTTGGCTAAGTTGTACTGTAAGTTCGATGAGTTGGCTAAGTTGAGGATGAGTTCGATAAGTTGGGTAAGTTGGACTGTAAGTTCGATGAGTTAGATAAGTTGGAATGTAAGTTCGATAAGTTGGCTAAGTTGGAATGTAAGTTCGATGAGTTGGATAAGTTGTACTGTAAGTTCGATGAGTTGGCTAAGTTGAGGATGAGTTCGATGAGTTGGATAAGTTGTATTGTAAGTTGGATGAGTTGGCTAAGTTGTACTGTAAGTTCGATGAGTTGGCTAAGATGAGGATGAGTTCGATAAGTTGGGTAAGTTGGATTGTAAGTTCGATGAGTTGGCTAAGTTGGAATGTAAGTTCGATGAGTTGGATAAGTTGTACTGTAAGTTCGATGAGTTTGCTAAGTTGAGGATGAGTTCGATGAGTTGGCTAAGTTATACTGTAAGTTGGATGAGTTGGCTAAGTTAGAATGTAAGTTCGATGAGTTGGATAAGTTGAGGATGAGTTGGATAAGTTGTACTGTAAGTTCGATGAGTTGGCTAAGTTAAGGATGAGTTCGATGAGTTGGATAAGTTGTACTGTAAGTTGGATGAGTTGGCTAAGTTGTACTGTAATTTCGATGAGACGGATAAGTTGTACTGTAAGTTGAGGATGAGTTTGGTGAGTTGGGTAAGTTGTACTGTAAGTTGGATGAGTTGGCTAAGTTGTACTATTTCGATGAGTTGGCTAAGTTGAGGATGAGTTCGATAAGTTGGGTACGTTGGAATGTAAGTTGGATGAGTTGGCTAAGTTGAGGATGAGTTCGATGAGTTGGATAAGTTGTACTGTAAGTTGGATGAGTTGGCTAAGTTGTACTGTAAGTAGGATGAGTTGGCTAAGTTGTACTGTAAGTTCGATGAGTTTGCTAAGTTGAGGATGAGTTCGATTAGTTGGGTAAGTTGTACTGTAAGTTCGATAAGTTAGATAAGTTGGAATGTAAGTTGGATGAGTTGGCTAAGTTGTACTGTAAGTTCGATGAGTTGGCTAAGTTGAGGATGAGTTCGATAAGTTGGGTAAGTTGTACTGTAAGTTCGATGAGTTAGATAAGTTGGAATGTAAGTTCGATGAGTTGGCTAAGTTGGAATGTAAGTTCGATGAGTTGGATAAGTTGAGGATGAGTTCGATGAGTTGGATAAGTTGGAGAGTAAGTTGGATGAGTTGGATAACTTGTACTGTAAGTTCGATGAGTTGGCTAAGTTGGACTGTAAGTTGGATAAGTTGGATAAGTTGAGGATGAGTTCGATGAGTTGGATAAGTTGTACTGTAAGTTTTATCAGTTGGCTAAGTTGAGGGTGAGTTCGATGAGTTGGATAAGTTGGACTGTAAGTTGGATGAGTTGGCTAAGTTGAGGATGTAAGTTCGATGAGTTGGATAAGTTGAGGATGAGTTCGATGAGTTGGATAAGTTGGACGGTAAGTTGGATGAGTTGGATAAGTTGAGGATGAGTTCGATGAGTTGGATAAGTTGTACTGTATGTTGGATGAGTTGGATAAGTTGAGGATGAGTTCGATGAGTTGGATTAGTTGTACTGTAAGTTGGATGAGTTGGCTAAGTTGAGGATGAGTTCGATGAGTTGGATAAGTTGTACTGTAAGTTGGATGAGTTGGCTAAGTTGTACTGTAAGTTCGATGAGTTGGCTAAATTGAGGATGAGTTCGATAAGTTGGGTAAGTTGGAATGTAAGTTCGATGAGTTGGCTTAGTTGGAATGTAAGTTCGATGAGTTGGATAAGTTGTAATGTAAGTTCGATGAGTTTGCTAAGTTGAGGATGAGTTCGATGAGTTGGCTGAGTTGTACTGTAAGTTGGATGAGTTGGCTAAGTTGGAATGTAAGTTCGATGAGTTGGATAAGTTGAGGATGAGTTGGATAAGTTGTACTGTAAGTTGGATGAGTTGGCTAAGTTGTACTGTAAGTTCGATGAGTTGGCTAAGTTGAGGATGAGTTCGATAAGTTGGGTAAGTTGGAATGTAAGTTCGATGAGTTGGCTAAGTTGAGGATGAGTTCTATAAGTTGGGTAAGTTGTACTGTAAGTTGGATGAGTTGGCTAAGTTGTACTGTAAGTTCGATGAGTTAGCTAAGTTGAGGATGAGTTCGATAAGTTGGGTAAGTTGGACTGTAAGTTGGATGAGTTGGATAAGTTGTACTGTAAGTTCGATGAGTTGGCTAAGTTGAGGATGAGTTCGATGAGTTGGATAAGTTGTACTGTAAGTTGAATGAGTTGGCTAAGTTGTACTGTAAGTTCGATGAGTTGGCTAAGTTGAGGATGAGTTCGATAAGTTGGGTAAGTTGGAATGTAAGTTCGAAGAGTTGGCTAAGTTGGAATGTAAGTTCGATGAGTTGGATAAGTTTTAATGTAAGTTCGATGAGTTGGATAAGTTTTAATGTAAGTTCGATGAGTTGGCTAAGTTATACTGTAAGTTGGATGAGTTGGCTAAGTTGGAATGTAAGTTCGATGAGTTGGATAAGTTGAGGATGAGTTGGATAAGTTGGAATGTAAGTTCGATGAGTTGGATAAGTTGAGGATGAGTTGGATAAGTTGTACTGTAAGTTGGATGAGTTGGCTAAGTTGTACTGTAAGTTCGATGAGTTGGCTAAGATGATGATGAGTTTGATGAGTTGGATAAGTTGTACTGTAAGTTGGATGAGTTGGCTAAGTTGTACTGTAAGTTGGATGAGTTGGCTAAGTTGTACTGTAAGTTCGATGAGTTGGCTAAATTGAGGATGAGTTCGATAAGTTGGGTAAGTTGTACTGTAAGTTGGATGAGTTGGCTAAGTTGTACTGTAAGTTCGATGAGTTAGCTAAGTTGAGGATGAGTTCGATAAGTTGGGTAAGTTGGACTGTAAGTTCGATGAGTTAGATAAGTTGGAATGTAAGTTCGATAACTTGGCTAAGTTGGAATGTAAGTTCGATGAGTTGGATATTAAGTTGTACTTTAAGTTCGATGAGTATGCTAAGTTGAGGATGAGTTCGATGAGTTGGATAAGTTGTACTGTAAGTTGGATGAGTTGGCTATGTTGTACTGTAAGTTCGATGAGTTGGCTAAGTTGAGGATGAGTTCGATAAGTTGTCCTGTAAGTTGGATGAGTTGGCTAAGTTGTACTGTAACTTCGATGAGTTGGCTAAGTTGAGGATGAGTTCGATAAGTTGGGTAAGTTGGACGGTAAGTTGGATGAGTTGGATAAGTTGAGGATGAGTTCGATGAGTTGGATAAATTGTACTGTAAGTTGGATGAGTTGGATAAGTTGAGGATGAGTTCGATGAGTTGGCTAAGTTGTACTGTAAGTTTGATGAGTTGGCTAAGTTGAGGATGAGTTCGATGAGTTGGATAAGTTGTACGGTAAGTTGGATGAGTTGGATAAGTTGAGGATGAGTTCGATGAGTTGGATAAGTTGTACTGTAAGTTGGATGAGTTCGATAAGTTGAGGATGAATTCGATGAGTTGGCTAAGTTGTACTGTAAGTTTGATGAGTTGGCTAAGTTGAGGATGAGTTCGACGAGTTGGATAAGTTGTACTGTAAGTTGGATGAGTTGGCTAAGTTGGAATGTAAGTTCGATGAGTTGGATAAGTTGAGGATGAGTTCGATGAGTTGGATAAGTTGTACTGTAAGTTGGATGAGTTGGCTAAGTTGTACTGTAAGTTAGATAAGTTGGCTAAGTTGAGGATGAGTTCGATGAGTCGGATAAGTTGTACTGTAAGTTCGATGAGTTGGCTAAGTTGTACTGTAAGTTCGATGAGTTGGCTAAGTTAAGAATGAGTTCGATAAGTTGGGTAAGTTGTACTGTAAGTTGGATGAGTTGGCTAAGTTGTACTGTAAGTTCGATGAGTTGGCTAAGTTGAGGATGAGTTCGATAAGTTGGGTAAGTTGGACTGTAAGTTCGATGAGTTAGATAAGTTGGAATGTAAGTTCGATAAGTTGGCTAAGTTGGAATGTAAGTTCGATGAGTTGGATAAGTTGTACTGTAAGTTCGATGAGTTGGCTAAGTTGAGGATGAGTTCGATGAGTTGGATAAGTTGTATTGTAAGTTGGATGAGTTGGCTAAGTTGTACTGTAAGTTCGATGAGTTGGCTAAGATGAGGATGAGTTCGATAAGTTGGGTAAGTTGGATTGTAAGTTCGATGAGTTGGCTAAGTTGGAATGTAAGTTCGATGAGTTGGATAAGTTGTACTGTAAGTTCGATGAGTTTGCTAAGTTGAGGATGAGTTCGATGAGTTGGCTAAGTTATACTGTAAGTTGGATGAGTTGGCTAAGTTAGAATGTAAGTTCGATGAGTTGGATAAGTTGAGGATGAGTTGGATAAGTTGTACTGTAAGTTCGATGAGTTGGCTAAGTTAAGGATGAGTTCGATGAGTTGGATAAGTTGTACTGTAAGTTGGATGAGTTGGCTAAGTTGTACTGTAATTTCGATGAGACGGATAAGTTGTACTGTAAGTTGAGGATGAGTTTGGTGAGTTGGGTAAGTTGTACTGTAAGTTGGATGAGTTGGCTAAGTTGTACTATTTCGATGAGTTGGCTAAGTTGAGGATGAGTTCGATAAGTTGGGTACGTTGGAATGTAAGTTGGATGAGTTGGCTAAGTTGAGGATGAGTTCGATGAGTTGGATAAGTTGTACTGTAAGTTGGATGAGTTGGCTAAGTTGTACTGTAAGTAGGATGAGTTGGCTAAGTTGTACTGTAAGTTCGATGAGTTTGCTAAGTTGAGGATGAGTTCGATTAGTTGGGTAAGTTGTACTGTAAGTTCGATAAGTTAGATAAGTTGGAATGTAAGTTGGATGAGTTGGCTAAGTTGTACTGTAAGTTCGATGAGTTGGCTAAGTTGAGGATGAGTTCGATAAGTTGGGTAAGTTGTACTGTAAGTTCGATGAGTTAGATAAGTTGGAATGTAAGTTCGATGAGTTGGCTAAGTTGGAATGTAAGTTCGATGAGTTGGATAAGTTGAGGATGAGTTCGATGAGTTGGATAAGTTGGAGAGTAAGTTGGATGAGTTGGATAACTTGTACTGTAAGTTCGATGAGTTGGCTAAGTTGGACTGTAAGTTGGATAAGTTGGATAAGTTGAGGATGAGTTCGATGAGTTGGATAAGTTGTACTGTAAGTTTTATCAGTTGGCTAAGTTGAGGGTGAGTTCGATGAGTTGGATAAGTTGGACTGTAAGTTGGATGAGTTGGCTAAGTTGAGGATGTAAGTTCGATGAGTTGGATAAGTTGAGGATGAGTTCGATGAGTTGGATAAGTTGGACGGTAAGTTGGATGAGTTGGATAAGTTGAGGATGAGTTCGATGAGTTGGATAAGTTGTACTGTATGTTGGATGAGTTGGATAAGTTGAGGATGAGTTCGATGAGTTGGATTAGTTGTACTGTAAGTTGGATGAGTTGGCTAAGTTGAGGATGAGTTCGATGAGTTGGATAAGTTGTACTGTAAGTTGGATGAGTTGGCTAAGTTGTACTGTAAGTTCGATGAGTTGGCTAAGTTGAGGATGAGTTCGATAAGTTGGGTAAGTTGGAATGTAAGTTCGATGAGTTGGCTTAGTTGGAATGTAAGTTCGATGAGTTGGATAAGTTGTAATGTAAGTTCGATGAGTTTGCTAAGTTGAGGATGAGTTCGATGAGTTGGCTAAGTTGTACTGTAAGTTGGATGAGTTGGCTAAGTTGGAATGTAAGTTCGATGAGTTGGATAAGTTGAGGATGAGTTGGATAAGTTGTACTGTAAGTTGGATGAGTTGGCTAAGTTGTACTGTAATTTCGATGAGTTGGCTAAGTTGAGGATGAGTTCGATAAGTTGGGTAAGTTGGAATGTAAGTTTGATGAGTTGGCTTAGTTGAGGATGAGTTCTATAAGTTGGGTAAGTTGTACTGTAAGTTGGATGAGTTGGCTAAGTTGTACTGTAAGTTCGATGAGTTAGCTAAGTTGAGGATGAGTTCGATAAGTTGGGTAAGTTGGACTGTAAGTTGGATGAGTTGGATAAGTTGTACTGTAAGTTCGATGAGTTGGCTAAGTTGAGGATGAGTTCGATGAGTTGGATAAGTTGTACTGTAAGTTGAATGAGTTGGCTAAGTTGTACTGTAAGTTCGATGAGTTGGCTAAGTTGAGGATGAGTTCGATAAGTTGGGTAAGTTGGAATGTAAGTTCGAAGAGTTGGCTAAGTTGGAATGTAAGTTCGATGAGTTGGATAAGTTTTAATGTAAGTTCGATGAGTTGGATAAGTTTTAATGTAAGTTCGATGAGTTGGCTAAGTTATACTGTAAGTTGGATGAGTTGGCTAAGTTGGAATGTAAGTTCGATGAGTTGGATAAGTTGAGGATGAGTTGGATAAGTTGGAATGTAAGTTCGATGAGTTGGATAAGTTGAGGATGAGTTGGATAAGTTGTACTGTAAGTTGGATGAGTTGGCTAAGTTGTACTGTAAGTTCGATGAGTTGGCTAAGATGATGATGAGTTTGATGAGTTGGATAAGTTGTACTGTAAGTTGGATGAGTTGGCTAAGTTGTACTGTAAGTTGGATGAGTTGGCTAAGTTGTACTGTAAGTTCGATGAGTTGGCTAAATTGAGGATGAGTTCGATAAGTTGGGTAAGTTGTACTGTAAGTTGGATGAGTTGGCTAAGTTGTACTGTAAGTTCGATGAGTTAGCTAAGTTGAGGATGAGTTCGATAAGTTGGGTAAGTTGGACTGTAAGTTCGATGAGTTAGATAAGTTGGAATGTAAGTTCGATAACTTGGCTAAGTTGGAATGTAAGTTCGATGAGTTGGATATTAAGTTGTACTTTAAGTTCGATGAGTATGCTAAGTTGAGGATGAGTTCGATGAGTTGGATAAGTTGTACTGTAAGTTGGATGAGTTGGCTATGTTGTACTGTAAGTTCGATGAGTTGGCTAAGTTGAGGATGAGTTCGATAAGTTGTCCTGTAAGTTGGATGAGTTGGCTAAGTTGTACTGTAACTTCGATGAGTTGGCTAAGTTGAGGATGAGTTCGATAAGTTGGGTAAGTTGGACGGTAAGTTGGATGAGTTGGATAAGTTGAGGATGAGTTCGATGAGTTGGATAAATTGTACTGTAAGTTGGATGAGTTGGATAAGTTGAGGATGAGTTCGATGAGTTGGCTTAGTTGTACTGTAAGTTTGATGAGTTGGCTAAGTTGAGGATGAGTTCGATGAGTTGGATAAGTTGTACGGTAAGTTGGATGAGTTGGATAAGTTGAGGATGAGTTCGATGAGTTGGATAAGTTGTACTGTAAGTTGGATGAGTTCGATAAGTTGAGGATGAATTCGATGAGTTGGCTAAGTTGTACTGTAAGTTTGATGAGTTGGCTAAGTTGAGGATGAGTTCGACGAGTTGGATAAGTTGTACTGTAAGTTGGATGAGTTGGCTAAGTTGGAATGTAAGTTCGATGAGTTGGATAAGTTGAGGATGAGTTCGATGAGTTGGATAAGTTGTACTGTAAGTTGGATGAGTTGGCTAAGTTGTACTGTAAGTTAGATAAGTTGGCTAAGTTGAGGATGAGTTCGATGAGTCGGATAAGTTGTACTGTAAGTTCGATGAGTTGGCTAAGTTGTACTGTAAGTTCGATGAGTTGGCTAACTTAAGAATGAGTTCGATAAGTTGGGTAAGTTGTACTGTAAGTTGGATGAGTTGGCTAAGTTGTACTGTAAGTTCGATGAGTTGGCTAAGTTGAGGATGAGTTCGATAAGTTGGGTAAGTTGGACTGTAAGTTCGATGAGTTAGATAAGTTGGAATGTAAGTTCGATAAGTTGGCTAAGTTGGAATGTAAGTTCGATGAGTTGGATAAGTTGTACTGTAAGTTCGATGAGTTGGCTAAGTTGAGGATGAGTTCGATGAGTTGGATAAGTTGTATTGTAAGTTGGATGAGTTGGCTAAGTTGTACTGTAAGTTCGATGAGTTGGCTAAGATGAGGATGAGTTCGATAAGTTGGGTAAGTTGGATTGTAAGTTCGATGAGTTGGCTAAGTTGGAATGTAAGTTCGATGAGTTGGATAAGTTGTACTGTAAGTTCGATGAGTTTGCTAAGTTGAGGATGAGTTCGATGAGTTGGCTAAGTTATACTGTAAGTTGGATGAGTTGGCTAAGTTAGAATGTAAGTTCGATGAGTTGGATAAGTTGAGGATGAGTTGGATAAGTTGTACTGTAAGTTCGATGAGTTGGCTAAGTTAAGGATGAGTTCGATGAGTTGGATAAGTTGTACTGTAAGTTGGATGAGTTGGCTAAGTTGTACTGTAATTCTGATGAGACGGATAAGTTGTACTGTAAGTTGAGGATGAGTTTGGTGAGTTGGGTAAGTTGTACTGTAAGTTGGATGAGTTGGCTAAGTTGTACTAGTTCAATGAGTTGGCTAAGTTGAGGATGAGTTCGATAAGTTGGGTACGTTGGAATGTAAGTTGGATGAGTTGGCTAAGTTGAGGATGAGTTCGATGAGTTGGATAAGTTGTACTGTAAGTTGGATGAGTTGGCTAAGTTGTACTGTAAGTAGGATGAGTTGGCTAAGTTGTACTGTAAGTTCGATGAGTTTGCTAAGTTGAGGATGAGTTCGATTAGTTGGGTAAGTTGTACTGTAAGTTCGATAAGTTAGATAAGTTGGAATGTAAGTTGGATGAGTTGGCTAAGTTGTACTGTAAGTTCGATGAGTTGGCTAAGTTGAGGATGAGTTCGATAAGTTGGGTAAGTTGTACTGTAAGTTCGATGAGTTAGATAAGTTGGAATGTAAGTTCGATGAGTTGGCTAAGTTGGAATGTAAGTTCGATGAGTTGGATAAGTTGAGGATGAGTTCGATGAGTTGGATAAGTTGGAGAGTAAGTTGGATGAGTTGGATAACTTGTACTGTAAGTTCGATGAGTTGGCTAAGTTGGACTGTAAGTTGGATGAGTTGGATAAGTTGAGGATGAGTTCGATGAGTTGGATAAGTTGTACTGTAAGTTTTATCAGTTGGCTAAGTTGAGGGTGAGTTCGATGAGTTGGATAAGTTGGACTGTAAGTTGGATGAGTTGGCTAAGTTGAGGATGTAAGTTCGATGAGTTGGATAAGTTGAGGATGAGTTCGATGAGTTGGATAAGTTGGACGGTAAGTTGGATGAGTTGGATAAGTTGAGGATGAGTTCGATGAGTTGGATAAGTTGTACTGTATGTTGGATGAGTTGGATAAGTTGAGGATGAGTTCGATGAGTTGGATTAGTTGTACTGTAAGTTGGATGAGTTGGCTAAGTTGAGGATGAGTTCGATGAGTTGGATAAGTTGTACTGTAAGTTGGATGAGTTGGCTAAGTTGTACTGTAAGTTCGATGAGTTGGCTAAGTTGAGGATGAGTTCGATAAGTTGGGTAAGTTGGAATGTAAGTTCGATGAGTTGGCTTAGTTGGAATGTAAGTTCGATGAGTTGGATAAGTTGTAATGTAAGTTCGATGAGTTTGCTAAGTTGAGGATGAGTTCGATGAGTTGGCTAAGTTATACTGTAAGTTGGATGAGTTGGCTAAGTTAGAATGTAAGTTCGATGAGTTGGATAAGTTGAGGATGAGTTGGATAAGTTGTACTGTAAGTTCGATGAGTTGGCTAAGTTAAGGATGAGTTCGATGAGTTGGATAAGTTGTACTGTAAGTTGGATGAGTTGGCTAAGTTGTACTGTAATTTCGATGAGACGGATAAGTTGTACTGTAAGTTGAGGATGAGTTTGGTGAGTTGGGTAAGTTGTACTGTAAGTTGGATGAGTTGGCTAAGTTGTACTATTTCGATGAGTTGGCTTAGTTGAGGATGAGTTCGATAAGTTGGGTACGTTGGAATGTAAGTTGGATGAGTTGGCTAAGTTGAGGATGAGTTCGATGAGTTGGATAAGTTGTACTGTAAGTTGGATGAGTTGGCTAAGTTGTACTGTAAGTAGGATGAGTTGGCTAAATTGTACTGTAAGTTCGATGAGTTTGCTAAGTTGAGGATGAGTTCGATTAGTTGGGTAAGTTGTACTGTAAGTTCGATAAGTTAGATAAGTTGGAATGTAAGTTGGATGAGTTGGCTAAGTTGTACTGTAAGTTCGATGAGTTGGCTAAGTTGAGGATGAGTTCGATAAGTTGGGTAAGTTGTACTGTAAGTTCGATGAGTTAGATAAGTTGGAATGTAAGTTCGATGAGTTGGCTAAGTTGGAATGTAAGTTCGATGAGTTGGATAAGTTGAGGATGAGTTCGATGAGTTGGATAAGTTGGAGAGTAAGTTGGATGAGTTGGATAACTTGTACTGTAAGTTCGATGAGTTGGCTAAGTTGGACTGTAAGTTGGATAAGTTGGATAAGTTGAGGATGAGTTCGATGAGTTGGATAAGTTGTACTGTAAGTTTTATCAGTTGGCTAAGTTGAGGGTGAGTTCGATGAGTTGGATAAGTTGGAGGTGAAGTTGGATGAGTTGGCTAAGTTGAGGATGTAAGTTCGATGAGTTGGATAAGTTGAGGATGAGTTCGATGAGTTGGATAAGTTGGACGGTAAGTTGGATGAGTTGGATAAGTTGAGGATGAGTTCGATGAGTTGGATAAGTTGTACTGTATGTTGGATGAGTTGGATAAGTTGAGGATGAGTTCGATGAGTTGGATTAGTTGTACTGTAAGTTGGATGAGTTGGCTAAGTTGAGGATGAGTTCGATGAGTTGGATAAGTTGTACTGTAAGTTGGATGAGTTGGCTAAGTTGTACTGTAAGTTCGATGAGTTGGCTAAGTTGAGGATGAGTTCGATAAGTTGGGTAAGTTGGAATGTAAGTTCGATGAGTTGGCTTAGTTGGAATGTAAGTTCGATGAGTTGGATAAGTTGTAATGTAAGTTCGATGAGTTTGCTAAGTTGAGGATGAGTTCGATGAGTTGGCTAAGTTGTACTGTAAGTTGGATGAGTTGGCTAAGTTGGAATGTAAGTTCGATGAGTTGGATAAGTTGAGGATGAGTTGGATAAGTTGTACTGTAAGTTGGATGAGTTGGCTAAGTTGTACTGTAAGTTCGATGAGTTGGCTAAGTTGAGGATGAGTTCGATAAGTTGGGTAAGTTGGAATGTAAGTTCGATGAGTTGGCTAAGTTGAGGATGAGTTCGATGAGTTGGATAAGTTGAACTGTAAGTTGGATGAGTTGGCTAAGTTGTACTGTAAGTTGGATGAGTTGGCTAAGTTGTACTGTAAGTTCGATGAGTTGGCTAAGTTGAGGATGAGTTCTATAAGTTGGGTAAGTTGTACTGTAAGTTGGATGAGTTGGCTAAGTTGTACTGTAAGTTCGATGAGTTAGCTAAGTTGAGGATGAGTTCGATAAGTTGGGTAAGTTGGACTGTAAGTTGGATGAGTTGGATAAGTTGTACTGTAAGTTCGATGAGTTGGCTAAGTTGAGGATGAGTTCGATGAGTTGGATAAGTTGTACTGTAAGTTGAATGAGTTGGCTAAGTTGTACTGTAAGTTCGATGAGTTGGCTAAGTTGAGGATGAGTTCGATAAGTTGGGTAAGTTGGAATGTAAGTTCGAAGAGTTGGCTAAGTTGGAATGTAAGTTCGATGAGTTGGATAAGTTTTAATGTAAGTTCGATGAGTTGGATAAGTTTTAATGTAAGTTCGATGAGTTGGCTAAGTTATACTGTAAGTTGGATGAGTTGGCTAAGTTGGAATGTAAGTTCGATGAGTTGGATAAGTTGAGTATGAGTTGGATAAGTTGGAATGTAAGTTCGATGAGTTGGATAAGTTGAGGATGAGTTGGATAAGTTGTACTGTAAGTTGGATGAGTTGGCTAAGTTGTACTGTAAGTTCGATGAGTTGGCTAAGATGATGATGAGTTTGATGAGTTGGATAAGTTGTACTGTAAGTTGGATGAGTTGGCTAAGTTGTACTGTAAGTTGGATGAGTTGGCTAAGTTGTACTGTAAGTTCGATGAGTTGGCTAAATTGAGGATGAGTTCGATAAGTTGGGTAAGTTGTACTGTAAGTTGGATGAGTTGGCTAAGTTGTACTGTAAGTTCGATGAGTTAGCTAAGTTGAGGATGAGTTCGATAAGTTGGGTAAGTTGGACTGTAAGTTCGATGAGTTAGATAAGTTGGAATGTAAGTTCGATAACTTGGCTAAGTTGGAATGTAAGTTCGATGAGTTGGATATTAAGTTGTACTTTAAGTTCGATGAGTATGCTAAGTTGAGGATGAGTTCGATGAGTTGGATAAGTTGTACTGTAAGTTGGATGAGTTGGCTATGTTGTACTGTAAGTTCGATGAGTTGGCTAAGTTGAGGATGAGTTCGATAAGTTGTCCTGTAAGTTGGATGAGTTGGCTAAGTTGTACTGTAACTTCGATGAGTTGGCTAAGTTGAGGATGAGTTCGATAAGTTGGGTAAGTTGGACGGTAATTTGGATGAGTTGGATAAGTTGAGGATGAGTTCGATGAGTTGGATAAATTGTACTGTAAGTTGGATGAGTTGGATAAGTTGAGGATGAGTTCGATGAGTTGGCTAAGTTGTACTGTAAGTTTGATGAGTTGGCTAAGTTGAGGATGAGTTCGATGAGTTGGATAAGTTGTACGGTAAGTTGGATGAGTTGGATAAGTTGAGGATGAGTTCGATGAGTTGGATAAGTTGTACTGTAAATTGGATGAGTTCGATAAGTTGAGGATGAATTCGATGAGTTGGCTAAGTTGTACTGTAAGTTTGATGAGTTGGCTAAGTTGAGGATGAGTTCGACGAGTTGGATAAGTTGTACTGTAAGTTGGATGAGTTGGCTAAGTTGGAATGTAAGTTCGATGAGTTGGATAAGTTGAGGATGAGTTCGATGAGTTGGATAAGTTGTACTGTAAGTTGGATGAGTTGGCTAAGTTGTACTGTAAGTTAGATAAGTTGGCTAAGTTGAGGATGAGTTCGATGAGTCGGATAAGTTGTACTGTAAGTTCGATGAGTTGGCTAAGTTGTACTGTAAGTTCGATGAGTTGGCTAACTTAAGAATGAGTTCGATAAGTTGGGTAAGTTGTACTGTAAGTTGGATGAGTTGGCTAAGTTGTACTGTAAGTTCGATGAGTTGCCTAAGTTGAGGATGAGTTCGATAAGTTGGGTAAGTTGGACTGTAAGTTCGATGAGTTAGATAAGTTGGAATGTAAGTTCGATAAGTTGGCTAAGTTGGAATGTAAGTTCGATGAGTTGGATAAGTTGTACTGTAAGTTCGATGAGTTGGCTAAGTTGAGGATGAGTTCGATGAGTTGGATAAGTTGTATTGTAAGTTGGATGAGTTGGCTAAGTTGTACTGTAAGTTCGATGAGTTGGCTAAGATGAGGATGAGTTCGATAAGTTGGGTAAGTTGGATTGTAAGTTCGATGAGTTGGCTAAGTTGGAATGTAAGTTCGATGAGTTGGATAAGTTGTACTGTAAGTTCGATGAGTTTGCTAAGTTGAGGATGAGTTCGATGAGTTGGCTAAGATTTACTGTAAGTTGGATGAGTTGGCTAAGTTAGAATGTAAGTTCGATGAGTTGGATAAGTTGAGGATGAGTTGGATAAGTTGTACTGTAAGTTCGATGAGTTGGCTAAGTTAAGGATGAGTTCGATGAGTTGGATAAGTTGTACTGTAAGTTGGATGAGTTGGCTAAGTTGTACTGTAATTTCGATGAGACGGATAAGTTATACTGTAAGTTGAGGATGAGTTTGGTGAGTTGGGTAAGTTGTACTGTAAGTTGGATGAGTTGGCTAAGTTGTACTAGTTCGATGAGTTGGCTAAGTTGAGGATGAGTTCGATAAGTTGGGTACGTTGGAATGTAAGTTGGATGAGTTGGCTAAGTTGAGGATGAGCTCGATGAGTTGGATAAGTTGTACTGTAAGTTGGATGAGTTGGCTAAGTTGTACTGTAAGTAGGATGAGTTGGCTAAGTTGTACTGTAAGTTCGATGAGTTTACTAAGTTGAGGATGAGTTCGATTAGTTGGGTAAGTTGTACTGTAAGTTCGATAAGTTAGATAAGTTGGAATGTAAGTTGGATGAGTTGGCTAAGTTGTACTGTAAGTTCGATGAGTTGGCTAAGTTGAGGATGAGTTCGATAAGTTGGGTAAGTTGTACTGTAAGTTCGATGAGTTAGATAAGTTGGAATGTAAGTTCGATGAGTTGGCTAAGTTGGAATGTAAGTTCGATGAGTTGGATAAGTTGAGGATGAGTTCGATGAGTTGGATAAGTTGGAGAGTAAGTTGGATGAGTTGGATAAGTTGTACTGTAAGTTCGATGAGTTGGCTAAGTTGGACTGTAAGTTGGATGAGTTGGATAAGTTGAGGATGAGTTCGATGAGTTGGATAAGTTGTACTGTAAGTTTTATCAGTTGGCTAAGTTGAGGGTGAGTTCGATGAGTTGGATAAGTTGGACTGTAAGTTGGATGAGTTGGCTAAGTTGAGGATGTAAGTTCGATGAGTTGGATAAGTTGAGGATGAGTTCGATGAGTTGGATAAGTTGGACGGTAAGTTGGATGAGTTGGATAAGTTGAGGATGAGTTCGATGAGTTGGATAAGTTGTACTGTATGTTGGATGAGTTGGATAAGTTGAGGATGAGTTCGATGAGTTGGATTAGTTGTACTGTAAGTTGGATGAGTTGGCTAAGTTGAGGATGAGTTCGATGAGTTGGATAAGTTGTACTGTAAGTTGGATGAGTTGGCTAAGTTGTACTGTAAGTTCGATGAGTTGGCTAAGTTGAGGATGAGTTCGATAAGTTGGGTAAGTTGGAATGTAAGTTCGATGAGTTGGCTTAGTTGGAATGTAAGTTCGATGAGTTGGATAAGTTGTAATGTAAGTTCGATGAGTTTGCTAAGTTGAGGATATGTTCGATGAGTTGGCTAAGTTGTACTGTAAGTTGGATGAGTTGGCTAAGTTGGAATGTAAGTTCGATGAGTTGGATAAGTTGAGGATGAGTTGGATAAGTTGTACTGTAAGTTGGATGAGTTGGCTAAGTTATACTGTAAGTTCGATGAGTTGGCTAAGTTGAGGATGAGTTCGATAAGTTGGGTAAGTTGGAATGTAAGTTCGATGAGTTGGCTAAGTTGAGGATGAGTTCGATGAGTTGGATAAGTTGAACTGTAAGTTGGATGAGTTGGCTAAGTTGTACTGTAAGTTGGATGAGTTGGCTAAGTTGTACTGTAAGTTCGATGAGTTGGCTAAGTTGAGGATGAGTTCTATAAGTTGGGTAAGTTGTACTGTAAGTTGGATGAGTTGGCTAAGTTGTACTGTAAGTTCGATGAGTTAGCTAAGTTGAGGATGAGTTCGATAAGTTGGGTAAGTTGGACTGTAAGTTGGATGAGTTGGATAAGTTGTACTGTAAATTCGATGAGTTGGCTAAGTTGAGGATGAGTTCGATGAGTTGGATAAGTTGTACTGTAAGTTGAATGAGTTGGCTAAGTTGTACTGTAAGTTCGATGAGTTGGCTAAGTTGAGGATGAGTTCGATAAGTTGGGTAAGTTGGAATGTAAGTTCGAAGAGTTGGCTAAGTTGGAATGTAAGTTCGATGAGTTGGATAAGTTTTAATGTAAGTTCGATGAGTTGGATAAGTTTTAATGTAAGTTCGATGAGTTGGCTAAGTTATACTGTAAGTTGGATGAGTTGGCTAAGTTGGAATGTAAGTTCGATGAGTTGGATAAGTTGAGGATGAGTTGGATAAGTTGGAATGTAAGTTCGATGAGTTGGATAAGTTGAGGATGAGTTGGATAAGTTGTACTGTAAGTTGGATGAGTTGGCTAAGTTGTACTGTAAGTTCGATGAGTTGGCTAAGATGATGATGAGTTTGATGAGTTGGA
This sequence comes from Loripinus fragilis, assembly GCA_964019695.1. NCBI lineage: Eukaryota > Metazoa > Mollusca > Bivalvia > Lucinida > Lucinidae > Loripinus > Loripinus fragilis. The sequence continues at coordinate 25,041,566 of OZ026518.1, forward strand.
TAAGTTGTACTGTAAGTTGGATGAGCTGGCTAAGTTGTACTGTAAGTTGGATGAGTTGGCTAAGTTGTACTGTAAGTTCGATGAGTTGGCTAAATTGAGGATGAGTTCGATAAGTTGGGTAAGTTGTACTGTAAGTTGGATGAGTTGGCTAAGTTGTACTGTAAGTTCGATGAGTTAGCTAAGTTGAGGATGAGTTCGATAAGTTGGGTAAGTTGGACTGTAAGTTCGATGAGTTAGATAAGTTGGAATGTAAGTTCGATAACTTGGCTAAGTTGGAATGTAAGTTCGATGAGTTGGATATTAAGTTGTACTTTAAGTTCGATGAGTATGCTAAGTTGAGGATGAGTTCGATGAGTTGGATAAGTTGTACTGTAAGTTGGATGAGTTGGCTATGTTGTACTGTAAGTTCGATGAGTTGGCTAAGTTGAGGATGAGTTCGATAAGTTGTACTGTAAGTTGGATGAGTTGGCTAAGTTGTACTGTAACTTCGATGAGTTGGCTAAGTTGAGGATGAGTTCGATAAGTTGGGTAAGTTGGACGGTAAGTTGGATGAGTTGGATAAGTTGAGGATGAGTTCGATGAGTTGGATAAATTGTACTGTAAGTTGGATGAGTTGGATAAGTTGAGGATGAGTTCGATGAGTTGGCTAAGTTGTACTGTAAGTTTGATGAGTTGGCTAAGTTGAGGATGAGTTCGATGAGTTGGATAAGTTGTACGGTAAGTTGGATGAGTTGGATAAGTTGAGGATGAGTTCGATGAGTTGGATAAGTTGTACTGTAAGTTGGATGAGTTCGATAAGTTGAGGATGAATTCGATGAGTTGGCTAAGTTGTACTGTAAGTTTGATGAGTTGGCTAAGTTGAGGATGAGTTCGACGAGTTGGATAAGTTGTACTGTAAGTTGGATGAGTTTGCTAAGTTGGAATGTAAGTTCGATGAGTTGGATAAGTTGAGGATGAGTTCGATGAGTTGGATAAGTTGTACTGTAAGTTGGATGAGTTGGCTAAGTTGTACTGTAAGTTAGATAAGTTGGCTAAGTTGAGGATGAGTTCGATGAGTCGGATAAGTTGTACTGTAAGTTCGATGAGTTGGCTAAGTTGTACTGTAAGTTCGATGAGTTGGCTAAGTTAAGAATGAGTTCGATAAGTTGGGTAAGTTGTACTGTAAGTTGGATGAGTTGGCTAAGTTGTACTGTAAGTTCGATGAGTTGGCTAAGTTGAGGATGAGTTCGATAAGTTGGGTAAGTTGGACTGTAAGTTCGATGAGTTAGATAAGTTGGAATGTAAGTTCGATAAGTTGGCTAAGTTGGAATGTAAGTTCGATGAGTTGGATAAGTTGTACTGTAAGTTCGATGAGTTGGCTAAGTTGAGGATGAGTTCGATGAGTTGGATAAGTTGTATTGTAAGTTGGATGAGTTGGCTAAGTTGTACTGTAAGTTCGATGAGTTGGCTAAGATGAGGATGAGTTCGATAAGTTGGGTAAGTTGGATTGTAAGTTCGATGAGTTGGCTAAGTTGGAATGTAAGTTCGATGAGTTGGATAAGTTGTACTGTAAGTTCGATGAGTTTGCTAAGTTGAGGATGAGTTCGATGAGTTGGCTAAGTTATACTGTAAGTTGGATGAGTTGGCTAAGTTAGAATGTAAGTTCGATGAGTTGGATAAGTTGAGGATGAGTTGGATAAGTTGTACTGTAAGTTCGATGAGTTGGCTAAGTTAAGGATGAGTTCGATGAGTTGGATAAGTTGTACTGTAAGTTGGATGAGTTGGCTAAGTTGTACTGTAATTTCGATGAGACGGATAAGTTGTACTGTAAGTTGAGGATGAGTTTGGTGAGTTGGGTAAGTTGTACTGTAAGTTGGATGAGTTGGCTAAGTTGTACTATTTCGATGAGTTGGCTAAGTTGAGGATGAGTTCGATAAGTTGGGTACGTTGGAATGTAAGTTGGATGAGTTGGCTAAGTTGAGGATGAGTTCGATAAGTTGGATAAGTTGTACTGTAAGTTGGATGAGTTGGCTAAGTTGTACTGTAAGTAGGATGAGTTGGCTAAGTTGTACTTTAAGTTCGATGAGTTTGCTAAGTTGAGGATGAGTTCGATTAGTTGGGTAAGTTGTACTGTAAGTTTGATAAGTTAGATAAGTTGGAATGTAAGTTGGATGAGTTGGCTAAGTTGTACTGTAAGTTCGATGAGTTGGCTAAGTTGAGGATGAGTTCGATAAGTTGGGTAAGTTGTACTGTAAGTTCGATGAGTTAGATAAGTTGGAATGTAAGTTCGATGAGTTGGCTAAGTTGGAATGTAAGTTCGATGAGTTGGATAAGTTGAGGATGAGTTCGATGAGTTGGATAAGTTGGAGAGTAAGTTGGATGAGTTGGATAACTTGTACTGTAAGTTCGATGAGTTGGCTAAGTTGGACTGTAAGTTGAATGAGTTGGATAAGTTGAGGATGAGTTCGATGAGTTGGATAAGTTGTACTGTAAGTTTTATCAGTTGGCTAAGTTGAGGGTGAGTTCGATGAGTTGGATAAGTTGGACTGTAAGTTGGATGAGTTGGCTAAGTTGAGGATGTAAGTTCGATGAGTTGGATAAGTTGAGGATGAGTTCGATGAGTTGGATAAGTTGTACTGTAAGTTTGATGAGTTGGCTAAGTTGTACTGTAAGTTCGATGAGTTGGCTAAGTTGAGGATGAGTTCGATAAGTTGGGTAAGTTGTACTGTAAGTTCGATGAGTTAGATAAGTTGGAATGTAAGTTCGATGAGTTGGCTAAGTTGGAATGTAGGTTCGATGAGTTGGATAAGTTGAGGATGAGTTCGATGAGTTGGATAAATTGGTGGGTAAGTTTGATGAGTTGGATAAGTTGGAATGTAAGTGCGATGAGTTGGATAAGTTGGACTGTAAGTTGGATGAGTAGGATAAGTTGAGGATGAGTTCAATGAGTTAGATATGTTGGATGGTAAGATGGATGAGTTGGCTAAGTTGGACTGTAAGTTCGATGAGTTGGATAAGTTGTACTGTAAGTTCGATGAGTTGGCTAAGTTGGAATGAAAGTTCGATGAGTTTGATAAGTTGAGGATGAGTTCAATGAGTTGGATAATTTGTACTGTAAGTTGGATGAGTTGGCTAAGTTGGAATGTAAGTTCGATGAGTTGGATAAGTTGAGGATGAGTTCGATGAGTTGGATAAGTTGTACTGTAAGTTGGATGAGTTGGCTAAGTTGTACTGTAAGTTAGATAAGTTGGCTAAGTTGAGGATGAGTTCGATGAGTCTGATAAGTTGTACTGTAAGTTGGATGAGTTGGCTAAGTTGTACTGTAAGTTGGATGAGTTGGCTAAGTTGTACTGTAAGTTGGATGAGTTGGCTAAGTTAAGAATGAGTTCGATAAGTTGGGTAAGTTGTACTGTAAGTTGGATGAGTTGGCTAAGTTGTACTGTAAGTTCGATGAGTTGGCTAAGTTGAGGATGAGTTCGATAAGTTGGGTAAGTTGGACTGTAAGTTCGATGAGTTAGATAAGTTGGAATGTAAGTTCGATAAGTTGGCTAAGTTGGAATATAAGTTCGATGAGTTGGATAAGTTGTACTGTAAGTTCGATGAGTTGGCTAAGTTGAGGATGAGTTCGATGAGTTGGATAAGTTGTACTGTAAGTTGGATGAGTTGGCTAAGTTGTACTGTAAGTTCGATGAGTTGGCTAAGTTGAGGATGAGTTCGATAAGTTGGGTAAGTTGGAATGTAAGTTCGATGAGTTGGCTAAGTTAGAATGTAAGTTCGATGAGTTGGATAAGTTGTACTGTAAGTTCGATGAGTTTGCTGAGTTGAGGATGAGTTGGATGAGTTGGCTAAGTTATACTGTAAGTTGGATGAGTTGGCTAAGTTAGAATATAAGTTCGATGAGTTGGATAAGTTGAGGATGAGTTGGATAAGTTGTACTGTAAGTTCGATGAGTTGGCTAAGTTAAGGATGAGTTCGATGAGTTGGATAAGTTATACTGTAAGTTGGATGAGAAAGCTAAGTTGTACTGTAATTTCGATGAGATGGATAAGTTGTACTGTAAGTTGAGGATGAGTTTGGTGAGTTGGGTAAGTTGTACTGTAAGTTGGATGAGTTGGCTAAGTTGTACTATTTCGATGAGTTGGCTAAGTTGAGGATGAGTTCGATAAGTGGGGTAAGTTGGAATGTAAGTTGGATGAGTTGGCTAAGTTGAGGATGAGTTCGATGAGTTGGATAAGTTGTACTGTAAGTTGGATGAGTTGGCTAAGTTGTACTGTAAGTTGGATGAGTTGGCTAAGTTGTACTGTAAGTTCGATGAGTTTGCTAAGTTGAGGATGAGTTCGATAAGTTGGGTAAGTTGTACTGTAAGTTCGATAAGTTAGATAAGTTGGAATGTAAGTTGGATGAGTTGGCTAAGTTGTACTGTTAGTTCGATGAGTTGGCTAAGTTGAGGATGAGTTCGATAAGTTGGGTAAGTTGTACTGTAAGTTCGATGAGTTAGATAAGTTGGAATGTAAGATGAGTTGGCTAAGTTGGAATGTAAGTTCGATGAGTTGGATAAGTTGAGGATGTGTTCGATGAGTTGGATAAGTTGGACAGTAAGTTGGATGAGTTGGATAAGTTGTACTGTAAGTTCGATGAGTTGGCTAAGTTGGACTGTAAGTTGGATGAGTTGGATAAGTTAAGGATGAGTTCGATGAGTTGGATAAGTTGTACCGTAAGTTCGATGAGTTGGATAAGTTGAGGATGAGTATGATGAGTTGGATAAGTTGTACTGTAAGTTAGATGAGTTGGCTAAGTTGTACTTTAAGTTCGATGAGTTGGCTAAGTTGTACTGTAAGTTCGATGAGTTGGATAAGTTGAGGATGAGTTCGATGAGTTGGATAAGTTGGACTGTAAGTTGGATGAGTTGGATAAGTTGGACTGTAAGTTCGATGAGTTGGATAAGTTGAGGATGAGTTCGATGAGTCGGATAAGTTGGAAGGTAAGTTGGATGAGTTGGATAAGTTGGGTTGTTAGTTCGATGAGTTGGATAAGTTGAGGATGAGTTCGATGAGTTGGATAAGTTGTACTGTAAGTTGGATGAGTTGGCTAAGTTGTACTGTAAGTGTGATGAGTTGGATAAGTTGAGAATAAGTTCGATGAGTTGGCTAAGTTGGAACGTAAGTTCGTTGAATTGGATAAGTTGAGGATGAATTCGATGAGTTGGATAAGTTGGACTGTAGGTTGGATAAGTTGGACAGTAAGTTCGATGAGTTGGATAAGTTGAGGATGAGTTCGATTAGTTGGATAAGTTGTACTGTAAGTTTGATGAGTTGGCTAAGTTGAGGATGAGTTCGATGAGTTGGATAAGTTGTACTGTAAGTTTGATGAGTTGGCTAAGTTGTACTGTAAGTTCGATGAGTTGGCTAAGTTGAGGATGAGTTCGATAAGTTGGGTAAGTTGCACTGTAAGTTCGATGAGTTGGCTAAGTTGTACTTTAAGTTCGATGAGTTGGCTAAGTTGAGGATCAAACTTACAGTACAACTACGCCAACTCATCCAACTTACAGTACAACTTATCCAACTCATCGAACTCATCCTCAACTTATCCAACTCATCGAACTTACATTCCAACTTAGCCAACTCATCGAACTTACAGTACAACTTAGCCAACTAATCCAACTTACAGTACAACTTATCCAACTCATCGAACTCATCCTCAACTTAGCCAACTCATCGAACGTACATTCCAACTTAGCCAACTCATCAAACTTACAGTACAACTTAGCCAACTCATTGAAATCATCCTCAACTTATCCGACTCATCCAACTTACAGAACAACTTATCCAACTCATCGAACTCATCCTCAACTTATCCAACTCATCCAACTTACCGTCCAACTTATCCAACTCATCGAACTCATCCTCAACTTAGCCAACTCATCGAACTTACAGTACAACTTATCCAACTCATCAAACTTACAGTACAACTAAGCCAACTCATCGAACTTACAGTACAACTTATCCAACTTATCAAACTCATCCTCAACTTATCCAACTCATTGAACTTACATTCCAACTTAGCCAACTCATCCAACTTACAGTACAACTTAGCCAACTCATCGAACTCATCCTCAACTTAGCCAACTCATCGAACTTACAGTACAACTTATCCAACTCATCATACTTACATTCCAACTTAGCCAACTCACCCAACTTACAGTACAACTTACCCAACTTATCGAACTCATCATCAACTTAGCCAACTCATCCAACTTACAGTTCAACTTAGCCAACTCATCCAACTTATGGTACAACTTATCCAACTCATCGAACTCATCCTCAACTTAGCCAACTCATCCAACTTACAGTACAACTTACAAAACTTATCGAACTCATCCTCAACTTAGCCAACTCATCGAACTTACAGTACAACTTAGCCAACTCATCCAACTTACAGTACAACTTATCCAACTCATCGAACTCATCCTCAACTTAGCCAACTCATCGAACGTACATTCCAACTTAGCCAACTCATCAAACTTACAGGACAACTTAGCCAACCCATCGAACTCATCCTCAACTTATCCAACTCATCCAACTTACAGTACAACTTATCCAACTCATCGAACTCATCCTCAACTTATCCAACTCATCCAACTTACCGTCCAACTTATCCAACTCATCGAACTCATCCTCAACTTAGCCAACTCATCGAACTTACAGAACAACTTATCCAACTCATCAAACTTACAGTACAACTAAGCCAACTCATCCAACTTACAGTACAACTTATCCAACTTATCAAACTCATCCTCAACTTATCCAACTCATCAAACTCATTCTCAACTTAGCCAACTCATCAAACTTACAGTACAACTTAGCCAACTCATCGAACTCATCCTCAACTTATCCAACTCATCCAACTTACAGTACAACTTATCCAACTCATCGAACTCATCCTCAACTTATCCAACTCATCCAACTTACCGTCCAACTTATCCAACTCATCGAACTCATCCTCAACTTAGCCAACTCATCGAACTTACAGTACAACTTAGCCAACTCATCCAACTTACAGTACAACTTATCCAACTCATCGAACTCATCCTCAACTTAGCCAACTCATCGAACGTACATTCCAACTTAGCCAACTCATAAAACTTACAGTACAACTTAGCCAACTCATCGAACTCATCCTCAGCTTATCCAACTCATCCAACTTACAGTACAACTTATCCAACTCATCGAACTCATCCTCAACTTATCCAACTCATCCAACTTACCGTCCAACTTATCCAACTTATCGAACTCATCCTCAACTTAGCCAACTCATCGAACTGACAGTACAACTTATCCAACTCATCAAACTTACAGTACAACTAAGCCAACTCATTCAACTTACAGTACAACTTATCCAACTTATTAAACTCATCCTCAACTTATCCAACTCATCGAACTTACATTCCAACTTAGCCAACTCATCCAACTTACAGTAAAACTTATCCAACTCATCGAACTCATCCTCAACTTAGCCAACTCATCGAACTTACAGTACAACTTATCCAACTCATCGAACTTACATTCCAACTTAGCCAACTCACCCAACTTACAGTACAACTTACCCAACTTATCGAACTCATCATCAACTTAGCCAACTCATCGAACTTACAGTACAACTTAGCCAACTCATCCAACTTACAGTACAACTTACCCAACTTATAGAACTCATCATCAACTTAGCCAACTCATCGAACTTACAGTACAACTTAGCCAACTCATCCAACTTACAGTACAAGTTAGCCAACTCATCGAACTTACAGTACAACTTATCCAACTCATCAAACTTACAGTACAACTAAGCCAACTCATTCAACTTACAGTACAACTTATCCAACTTATCAAACTCATCCTCAACTTATCCAACTCATCGAACTTACATTCCAACTTAGCCAACTCATCCAACTTACAGTAAAACTTAGCCAACTCATCGAACTCATCCTCAACTTAGCCAACTCATCGAACTTACAGTACAACTTATCCAACTCATCGAACTTACATTCCAACTTAGCCAACTCACCCAACTTACAGTACAACTTACCCAACTTATCGAACTCATCATCAACTTAGCCAACTCATCGAACTTACAGTACAACTTAGCCAACTCATCCAACTTACAGTACAACTTACCCAACTTATAGAACTCATCATCAACTTAGCCAACTCATCGAACTTACAGTACAACTTAGCCAACTCATCCAACTTACAGTACAACTTAGCCAACTCATCCAACTTACAGTACAACTTATCCAACTCATCGAACTCATCCTCAACTTAGCCAACTCATCCAACTTACAGTGCAACATACCCAACTTATCGAACTCATCCTCAACTTAGCCAACTCATCGAACTTACATTCCAACTTAGCCAACTCATCGAACTTACAGTACAACTTAGCCAACTCATCGAACTCATCCTCAACTTAGCCAACTCATCCAACTTACAGTACAACTTATCCAACTCATCGAACTCATCCTCAACTTAGCCAACTCATCCAACTTACAGTACAACTTACCCAACTTATCGAACTCATCCTCAACTTAGCCAACTCATCGAACTTACAGTACAACTTAGCCAACTCATCCAACTTACAGTACAACTTACCCAACTCATCAAACTCATCCTCAACTTAGCCAACTCATCCAACTTACAGTACAACTTATCCAACTTATCGAACTCATCCTAAACTTATCCAACTCATCGAACTTACATTCCAACTTAGCCAACTCATCCAACTTACAGTACAACTTAGCCAACTCATCGAACTCATCCTCAACTTAGCCAACTCATTGAACTTACAGTACAACTTATCCAACTCATCGAACTTACATTCCAACTTAGCCAACTCATCCAACTTACACTACAACTTAGCCAATTCATTGAACTCATCCTCAACTTAGCCAACTCATTGAACTTACAGTACAACTTATCCAACTCATCGAACTTACATTCCAACTTAGCCAACTCACCCAACTTACAGTACAACTTACCCAACTTATCGAACTTACATTCCAACTTACCCAACTTATCGAACTCATCCTCAACTTAGCCAACTCATCGAACTTACAGTACAACTTAGCCAACTCATCCAGCTTACAGTACAACTTATCCAACTCATCGAACTCATCCTCAACTTAGCCAACTCATCCAACTTACATTCCAACTTACCCAACTTATCGAACTCATCCTCAACTTAGCCAACTCATCGAACTTACAGTACAACTTAGCTCACTCATCGAACTTACATTCCAACTTAGCCAACTCATCGAACTTACATTTTAACTTATCTAACTCATCGAACTTACAGTACAACTTACTCAACTTATCGAACTCATCCTCAACTTAGCCAACTCATCGAACTTACAGTACAACTTAGCCAACTCATCCAACTTACAGTACAACATATCCAACTCATCGAACTCATCCTCAACTTATCCAACTCATCGAACTTACATTCCAACTTAGCCAAATCCTCCAACTTACAGTACAATTTATCCAACTCATCAAACTCATTCTCAACTTAGCCAACTCATCAAACTTACAGTACAACTTAGCCAACTCATCGACTCATCCTCAACTTATCCAACTCATCCAACTTACAGTACAACTTATCCAACTCATCGAACTCATCCTCAACTTATCCAACTCATCCAACTTACCGTAAAACTTATCCAACTCATCGAACTCATCCTCAACTTAGCCAACTCATCGAACTTACAGTACAACTTAGCCAACTCATCCAACTTACAGTACAACTTATCCAACTCATCGAACTCATCCTCAACTTAGCCAACTCATCGAACGTACATTCCAACTTAGCCAACTCATCAAACTTACAGTACTACTTAGCCAACTTATCGAACTCATCCTCAACTTATCCAACTCATCCAACTTACAGTACAACTTATCCAACTCATCGAACTCATCCTCAACTTATCCAACTCATCCAACTTACCGTCCAACTTATCCAACTCATCGAACTCATCCTCAACTTAGCCAACTCATCGAACTTACAGTACAACTTATCCAAATCATCAAACTTACAGTACAACTAAGCCAACTCATCTAACTTACAGTACAACTTATCCAACTTATCAAACTCATCCTCAACTTATCCAACTCATTGAACTTACATTCCAACTTAGCCAACTCATCCCACTTACAGTACAACTTAGCCAACTCATCGAACTCATCCTCAACTAAGCCAACTCATCGAACTTACAGTACAACTTATCCAACTCATCGAACTTACATTCCAACTTAGCCAACTCACCCAACTTACAGTACAACTTACCCAACTTATAGAACTCATCATCAACTTAGCCAACTCATCGAACTTACAGTACAACTTAGCCAACTCATCCAACTTACAGTACAACTTAGCCAACTCATCCAACTTACAGTACAACTTATCCAACTCATCGAACTCATCCTCAACTTAGCCAACTCATCCAACTTACAGTACAACTTACCCAACTTATCGAACTCATCCTCAACTTAGCCAACTCATCGAACTTACAGTACAACTTAGCCAACTCATCCAACTTACAGTACAACTTACCCAACTCATCAAACTCATCCTCAACTTAGCCAACTCATCGAACTTACAGTACAACTTAGCCAACTCATCCAACTTACATTCCAACTTAGCCAACTCATCGAACTTACATTCTAACTTATCTAACTCATCGAACTTACAGTACAACTTACCCAACTTATCGAACTCATCCTCAACTTAGCCAACTCATCGAACTTACAGTACAACTTAGCCGACTCATCCAACTTACAGTACAACTTATCCTACTCATCGAACTAATCCTCAACTTATCCAACTCATCGAACTTACATTCCAACTTAGCCAAATCCTCCAACTTACAGTACAACTTATCCAACTCATCAAACTCATTCTCAACTTAGCCAACTCATCACACTTACAGTACAACTTAGCCAACTCATCGAACTCATCCTCAACTTATCCAACTCATCCAACTTACAGTACAACTTATCCAACTCATCGAACTCATCCTCAACTTATCCAACTCATCCAACTTACAGTACAACTTATCCAACTCATCGAACTCATCCTCAACTTAGCCAACTCATCGAACTTACAGTACAACTTAGCTAACTCATCCAACTTACAGTACAACTTATCCAACTCATCGAACTCATCCTCAACTTAGCCAACTCATCGAACGTACATTCCAACTAAGCCAACTCATCAAACTTACAGTACAACTTAGCCAACTTATCGAACTCATCCTCAACTTATCCAACTCATCCAACTTACCGTCCAACTTATCCAACTCATCGAACTCATCCTCAACTTAGCCAACTCATCCAACTTACAGTACAACTTATCCAACTCATCGAACTCATCCTCAACTTAGCCAACTCATCGAACGTACATTCCAACTAAGCCAACTCATCAAACTTACAGTACAACTTAGCCAACCTATCGAACTCATCCTCAACTTATCCAACTCATCCAACTTACAGTACAACTTATCCAACTCATCGAAATCATCCTCAACTTATCCAACTCATCCAACTTACCGTCCAACTTATCCAACTCATCGAACTCATCCTCAACTTAGCCAACTCATCGAACTTACAGTACAACTTATCCAACTCATCAAACTTACAGTACAACTAAGCCAACTCATCTAACTTACAGTACAACTTATCCAACTTATCAAACTCATCCTCAACTTATCCAACTCATTGAACTTACATTCCAACTTAGTCAACTCATCCAACTTACAGTACAACTTAGCCAACTCATCGAACTCATCCTCAACTTAGCCAACTCATCGAACTTACAGTACAACTTATCCCAACTCATCGAACTTACATTCCAACTAAGCCAACTCACCCAACTTACAGTACAACTTACCCAACTTATAGAACTCATCATCAACTTAGCCAACTCATCGAACTTACAGTACAACTTAGCCAACTCATCCAACTTACAGTACAACTTAGCCAACTCATCCAACTTACAGTACAACTTATCCAACTCATCAAACTCATCCTCAACTTAGCCAACTCATCCAACTTACAGTACAACTTACCCAACTTATCGAACTCATCCTCAACTTAGCCAACTCATCGAACTTACAGTACAACTTAGCCAACTCATCCAACTTACAGTACAACTTACCCAACACATCAAACTCATCCTCAACTTAGCCAACTCATCGAACTTACAGTACAACTTAGCCAATTCATCCAACATACAGTACAACTTATCCAACTTATCGAACTCATCCTCAACTTATCCAACTCATCAAACTTACATTCCAACTTAGCCAACTCATCCAACTTACAGTACAACTTAGCCAACTCATCGAACTCATCCTCAACTTAGCCAACTCATTGAACATACAGTACAACTTATCCAACTCATCGAACTTACATTCCAACTTAGCCAACTCATCCAACTTACAGTACAACTTAGCCAACTCATCAACTCATCCTCAACTTAGCCAACTCATTGAACTTACAGTACAACTTATCCAACTCATCGAACTTACATTCCAACTTAGAAAACTCACCCAACTTACAGTACAACTTATCCAACTTAACGAACTCATCCTCAACTTAGCCAACTCATCGAACTTACAGTACAACTTAGCCAACTCATCCAACTTACAGTACAACTTACCCAACTCATCAAACTCATCCTCAACTTAGCCAACTCATCGAACTTACAGTACAACTTAGCCAACTCATCCAACTTACAGTACAACTTATCCAACTCATCGAACTCATCCTTAACTTAGCCAACTCATCGAACTTACAGTACAACTTAGCCAACTCATCAAACTCATCCTCAACTTATCCAACTCATTGAACTTACATTCCAACTTATCCAACTCATCGAACTTACATTCCAACTTAGCCAACTCACCCAACTAACAGTATAACTTACCCAACTCATCGAACTCATCCTCAACTTAGCCAACTCATCGAACTTACAGTACAACTTATCCAACTCATCAAACTTACAGTACAACTAAGCCAACTCATCTAACTTACAGTACAACTTATCCAACTTATCAAACTCATCCTCAACTTATCCAACTCATTGAACTTACATTCCAATTTAGTCAACTCATCCAACTTACAGTACAACTTAGCCAACTCATCGAACTCATCCTCAACTTAGCCAACTCATCGAACTTACAGTACAACTTATCCAACTCATCGAACTTACATTCCAACTAAGCCAACTCACCCAACTAACAGTACAACTTACCCAACTTATAGAACTCATCATCAACTTAGCCAACTCATCGAACTTACAGTACAACTTAGCCAACTCATCCAACTTACAGTACAACTTAGCCAACTCATCCAACTTACAGTACAACTTATCCAACTCATCAAACTCATCCTCAACTTAGCCAACTCATCCAACTTACAGTACAACTTACCCAACTTATCGAACTCATCCTCAACTTAGCCAACTCATCGAACTTACAGTACAACTTAGCCAACTCATCCAACTTACAGTACAACTTACCCAACACATCAAACTCATCCTCAACTTAGCCAACTCATCGAACTTACAGTACAACTTAGCCAACTCATCCAACATACAGTACAACTTATCCAACTTATCGAACTCATCCTCAACTTATCCAACTCATCGAACTTACATTCCAACTTAGCCAACTCATCCAACTTACAGTACAACTTAGCCAACTCATCGAACTCATCCTCAACTTAGCCAACTCATTGAACATACAGTACAACTTATCCAACTCATCGAACTTACATTCCAACTTAGCCAACTCATCCAACTTACAGTACAACTTAGCCAACTCATCAACTCATCCTCAACTTAGCCAACTCATTGAACTTACAGTACAACTTATCCAACTCATCGAACTTACATTCCAACTTAGAAAACTCACCCAACTTACAGTACAACTTATCCAACTTAACGAACTCATCCTCAACTTAGCCAACTCATCGAACTTACAGTACAACTTAGCCAACTCATCCAACTTACAGTACAACTTACCCAACTCATCAAACTCATCCTCAACTTAGCCAACTCATCGAACTTACAGTACAACTTAGCCAACTCATCCAACTTACAGTACAACTTATCCAACTCATCGAACTCATCCTTAACTTAGCCAACTCATCGAACTTACAGTACAACTTAGCCAACTCATCAAACTCATCCTCAACTTATCCAACTCATTGAACTTACATTCCAACTTATCCAACTCACCGAACTTACATTCCAACTTAGCCAACTCACCCAACTTACAGTATAACTTACCCAACTCATCGAACTCATCCTCAACTTAGCCAACTCATCCAACTTACAGTACAACTTACCCAACTCATCAAACTCATCCTCAACTTAGCCAACTCATTGAACTTACAGTACAACTTATCCAACTCATCGAACTTACATTCCAACTTAGCCAACTCATCCAACTTACAGTACAACTTAGCCAACTCATCCAACTTACAGTACAACTTACCCATCTTATAGAACTCATCATCAACTTAGCCAACTCATCGAACTTACAGTACAACTTAGCCAACTCATCCAACTTACAGTACAACTTAGCTTACTCATCCAACTTACAGTACAAATTATCCAACTCATCGAACTCATCCTCAACTTAGCCAACTCATCCAACTTACAGTACAACTTACCCAACTTATCGAACTCATCCTCAACTTAGCCAACTCATCGAACTTACAGTACAACTTAGCCAACTCATCCAACTTACAGTACAACTTACCCAACTCATCAAACTCATCCTCAACTTATCCAACTCATCGAACTTACAGTACAACTTAGCCAACTCATCCAACTTACAGTACAACTTAGCCAACTCATCGAACTCATCCTTAACTTAGCCAACTCATCGAACTTACAGTACAACTTATCCAACTCATCGAACTTACATTCCAACTTAGAAAACTCACCCAACTTACAGTACAACTTATCCAACTTAACGAACTCATCCTCAACTTAGCCAACTCATCGAACTTACAGTACAACTTAGCCAACTCATCCAACTTACAGTACAACTTACCCAACTCATCAAACTCATCCTCAACTTAGCCAACTCATCGAACTTACAGTACAACTTAGCCAACTCATCCAACTTACAGTACAACTTATCCAACTCATCGAACTCATCCTTAACTTAGCCAACTCATCGAACTTACAGTACAACTTAGCCAACTCATCAAACTCATCCTCAACTTATCCAACTCATTGAACTTACATTCCAACTTATCCAACTCATCGAACTTACATTCCAACTTAGCCAACTCACCCAACTAACAGTATAACTTACCCAACTCATCGAACTCATCCTCAACTTAGCCAACTCATCGAACTTACAGTACAACTTATCCAACTCATCAAACTTACAGTACAACTAAGCCAACTCATCTAACTTACAGTACAACTTATCCAACTTATCAAACTCATCCTCAACTTATCCAACTCATTGAACTTACATTCCAACTTAGTCAACTCATCCAACTTACAGTACAACTTAGCCAACTCATCGAACTCATCCTCAACTTAGCCAACTCATAGAACTTACAGTACAACTTATCCAACTCATCGAACTTACATTCCAACTAAGCCAACTCACCCAACTAACAGTACAACTTACCCAACTTATAGAACTCATCATCAACTTAGCCAACTCATCGAACTTACAGTACAACTTAGCCAACTCATCCAACTTACAGTACAACTTAGCCAACTCATCCAACTTACAGTACAACTTATCCAACTCATCAAACTCATCCTCAACTTAGCCAACTCATCCAACTTACAGTACAACTTACCCAACTTATCGAACTCATCCTCAACTTAGCCAACTCATCGAACTTACAGTACAACTTAGCCAACTCATCCAACTTACAGTACAACTTACCCAACACATCAAACTCATCCTCAACTTAGCCAACTCATCGAACTTACAGTACAACTTAGCCAACTCATCCAACATACAGTACAACTTATCCAACTTATCGAACTCATCCTCAACTTATCCAACTCATCGAACTTACATTCCAACTTAGCCAACTCATCCAACTTACAGTACAACTTAGCCAACTCATCGAACTCATCCTCAACTTAGCCAACTCATTGAACATACAGTACAACTTATCCAACTCATCGAACTTACATTCCAACTTAGCCAACTCATCCAACTTACAGTACAACTTAGCCAACTCATCAACTCATCCTCAACTTAGCCAACTCATTGAACTTACAGTACAACTTATCCAACTCATCGAACTTACATTCCAACTTAGAAAACTCACCCAACTTACAGTACAACTTATCCAACTTAACGAACTCATCCTCAACTTAGCCAACTCATCGAACTTACAGTACAACTTAGCCAACTCATCCAACTTACAGTACAACTTACCCAACTCATCAAACTCATCCTCAACTTAGCCAACTCATCGAACTTACAGTACAACTTAGCCAACTCATCCAACTTACAGTACAACTTATCCAACTCATCGAACTCATCCTTAACTTAGCCAACTCATCGAACTTACAGTACAACTTAGCCAACTCATCAAACTCATCCTCAACTTATCCAACTCATTGAACTTACATTCCAACTTATCCAACTCATCGAACTTACATTCCAACTTAGCCAACTCACCCAACTTACAGTATAACTTACCCAACTCATCGAACTCATCCTCAACTTAGCCAACTCATCCAACTTACAGTACAACTTACCCAACTCATCAAACTCATCCTCAACTTAGCCAACTCATTGAACTTACAGTACAACTTATCCAACTCATCGAACTTACATTCCAACTTAGCCAACTCATCCAACTTACAGTACAACTTAGCCAACTCATCCAACTTACAGTACAACTTACCCAACTTATAGAACTCATCATCAACTTAGCCAACTCATCGAACTTACAGTACAACTTAGCCAACTCATCCAACTTACAGTACAACTTAGCTTACTCATCCAACTTACAGTACAAATTATCCAACTCATCGAACTCATCCTCAACTTAGCCAACTCATCCAACTTACAGTACAACTTACCCAACTTATCGAACTCATCCTCAACTTAGCCAACTCATCGAACTTACAGTACAACTTAGCCAACTCATCCAACTTACAGTACAACTTACCCAACTCATCAAACTCATCCTCAACTTAGCCAACTCATCGAACTTACAGTACAACTTAGCCAACTCATCCAACTTACAGTACAACTTAGCCAACTCATCGAACTCATCCTTAACTTAGCCAACTCATCGAACTTACAGTACAACTTAGCCAACTCATCAAACTTATCCTCAACTTAGCCAACTCATCGAACTTACAGTACAACTTAGCCAACTCATCCAACTTACAGTACAACTTATCCAACTCATCGAACTCATCCTTAACTTAGCCAACTCATCGAACTTACAGTACAACTTAGCCAACTCATCCAACTTACAGTACAACTTAGCCAACTCATCGAACTCATCCTCAACTTAGCCAACTTATCCAACTTACAGTACAACTTACCCAACTCATCAAACTCATCCTCAACTTAGCCAACTCATTGAACTTACAGTACAACTTATCCAACTCATCGAACTTACATTCCAACTTAGCCAACTCATCCAACTTACAGTACAACTTAGCCAACTCTTCGAACTCATCCTCAACTTAGCCAACTCATTGAACTTACAGTACAACTTATCCAACTCATCGAACTTACATTCCAACTTAGCCAACTCACCCAACTTACAGTACAACTTAGCCAACTCATCGAACTCATCCTCAACTTAGCCAACTCATCCAACTTACAGTACAACTTACCCAACTCATCAAACTCATCCTCAACTTAGCCAACTCATCGAACTTACAGTACAACTTAGCCAACTCATCCAACTTACAGTACAACTTATCCAACTCATCGAACTCATCCTTAACTTAGCCAACTCATCGAACTTACAGTACAACTTAGCCAACTCATCCAACTGACAGTACAACTTAGCCAACTCATCGAACTCATCCTCAACTTAGCCAACTCATCGAACTTACATAACAACTTATCCAACTCATCGAACTTACATTCCAACTTAGCCAACTCACCCAACTTACAGTACAACTTACCCAACTTATCGAACTCATCATCAACTTAGCCAACTCATCGAACTTACAGTACAACTTAGCCAACTCATCCAACTTACAGTACAACTTAGCCAACTCATCCAACTTACAGTACAACTTATCCAACTCATCGAACTCATCCTAAACTTAGCCAACTCATCCAACTTACAGTACAACTTACCCAACTTATCGAACTCATCCTCAACTTAGCCAACCCATCGAACTTACAGTACAACTTAGCCAACTCATCCAACTTACAGTACAACTTACCCAACTCATCAAACTCATTTCCAACTTAGCCAACTCATCGAACTTACAGTACAACTTATCCAACTCATCGAACTTACATTCCAACTTAGCCAACTCACCCAACTTATAGTACAACTTACCCAACTCATCGAACTCATCCTTAACTTAGCCAACTCATCGAACTTACAGTACAACTTAGCCAACTCATCCAACTTACAGTACAACTTAGCCAACTCATCGAACTCATCATCAACTTAGCCAACTCATCGAACTTACAGTACAACTTAGCCAACTCATCCAACTTACAGTACAACTTAGCTTACTCATCCAACTTACAGTACAAATTATCCAACTCATCGAACTCATCCTCAACTTAGCCAACTCATCCAACTTACAGTACAACTTACCCAACTTATCGAACTCATCCTCAACTTAGCCAACTCATCGAACTTACAGTACAACTTAGCCAACTCATCCAACTTACAGTACAACTTACCCAACTCATCAAACTCATCCTCAACTTAGCCAACTCATCGAACTTACAGTACAACTTAGCCAACTCATCCAACTTACAGTACAACTTAGCCAACTCATCGAACTCATCCTTAACTTAGCCAACTCATCGAACTTACAGTACAACTTAGCCAACTCATCAAACTTATCCTCAACTTAGCCAACTCATCGAACTTACAGTACAACTTAGCCAACTCATCCAACTTACAGTACAACTTATCCAACTCATTGAACTCATCCTTAACTTAGCCAACTCATCGAACTTACAGTACAACTTAGCCAACTCATCCAACTTACAGTACAACTTAGCCAACTCATCGAACTCATCCTCAACTTAGCCAACTTATCCAACTTACAGTACAACTTACCCAACTCATCAAACTCATCCTCAACTTAGCCAACTCATTGAACTTACAGTACAACTTATCCAACTCATCGAACTTACATTCCAACTTAGCCAACTCATCCAACTTACAGTACAACTTAGCCAACTCTTCGAACTCATCCTCAACTTAGCCAACTCATTGAACTTACAGTACAACTTATCCAACTCATCGAACTTACATTCCAACTTAGCCAACTCACCCAACTTACAGTACAACTTAGCCAACTCATCGAACTCATCCTCAACTTAGCCAACTCATCCAACTTACAGTACAACTTACCCAACTCATCAAACTCATCCTCAACTTAGCCAACTCATCGAACTTACAGTACAACTTAGCCAACTCATCCAACTTACAGTACAACTTATCCAACTCATCGAACTCATCCTTAACTTAGCCAACTCATCGAACTTACAGTACAACTTAGCCAACTCATCCAACTGACAGTACAACTTAGCCAACTCATCGAACTCATCCTCAACTTAGCCAACTCATCGAACTTACATAACAACTTATCCAACTCATCAAACTTACATTCCAACTTAGCCAACTCACCCAACTTACAGTACAACTTACCCAACTTATCGAACTCATCATCAACTTAGCCAACTCATCGAACTTACAGTACAACTTAGCCAACTCATCCAACTTACAGTACAACTTAGCCAACTCATCCAACTTACAGTACAACTTATCCAACTCATCGAACTCATCCTAAACTTAGCCAACTCATCCAACTTACAGTACAACTTACCCAACTTATCGAACTCATCCTCAACTTAGCCAACTCATCGAACTTACAGTACAACTTAGCCAACTCATCCAACTTACAGTACAACTTACCCAACTCATCAAACTCATTTCCAACTTAGCCAACTCATCGAACTTACAGTACAACTTATCCAACTCATCGAACTTACATTCCAACTTAGCCAACTCACCCAACTTATAGTACAACTTACCCAACTCATCGAACTCATCCTTAACTTAGCCAACTCATCGAACTTACAGTACAACTTAGCCAACTCATCCAACTTACAGTACAACTTAGCCAACTCATCGAACTCATCCTCAACTTAGCCAACTCATCCAACTTACAGTACAACTTACCCAACTCATCAAACTCATCCTCAACTTAGCCAACTCATTGAACTTACAGTACAACTTATCCAACTCATCGAACTTACATTCCAACTTAGCCAACTCATCCAACTTACAGTACAACTTAGCCAACTCTTCGAACTCATCCTCAACTTAGCCAACTCATTGAACTTACAGTACAACTTATCCAACTCATCGAACTTACATTCCAACTTAGCCAACTCACCCAACTTACAGTACAACTTACCCAACTCATCGAACTCATCCTCAACTTAGCCAACTCATCCAACTTACAGTACAACTTACCCAACTCATCAAACTCATCCTCAACTTAGCCAACTCATCGAACTTACAGTACAACTTAGCCAACTCATCCAACTTACAGTACAACTTATCCAACTCATCGAACTCATCCTTAACTTAGCCAACTCATCGAACTTACAGTACAACTTAGCCAACTCATCCAACTGACAGTACAACTTAGCCAACTCATCGAACTCATCCTCAACTTAGCCAACTCATCGAACTAACATAACAACTTATCCAACTCATCGAACTTACATTCCAACTTAGCCAACTCACCCAACTTACAGTACAACTTACCCAACTTATCGAACTCATCATCAACTTAGCCAACTCATCGAACTTACAGTACAACTTAGCCAACTCATCCAACTTACAGTACAACTTAGCCAACTCATCCAACTTACAGTACAACTTATCCAACTCATCGAACTCATCCTAAACTTAGCCAACTCATCCAACTTACAGTACAACTTACCCAACTTATCGAACTCATCCTCAACTTAGCCAACTCATCGAACTTACAGTACAACTTAGCCAACTCATCGAACTTACAGTACAACTTAGCCAACTCATCCAACTTACAGTACAACTTACCCAACTCATCAAACTCATCCCCAACTTAGCCAACTCATCGAACTTACAGTACAACTTAGCCAACTCATCCAACGTACAGTACAACTTATCCAACTCATTGAACTCATCCTTAACTTAGCCAACTCATCGAACTTACAGTACAACTTATACAACTCATCCAACTTACCGTCCAACTTATCCAACTCATCGAACTCATCCTCAACTTATCCAACTCATCGAACTTACATTCCAACTTAGCCAACTCATCGAACTAAGATTCCAACTTTTCTAACTCATCGAACTTACAGTACAACTTACCCATCTTATCGAACTCATCCTCAACTTAGCCAACTCATCGAACTTACAGTACAACCTAGCCAACTTATCCAACTTACAGTACAACTTATCCAACTCATCGAACTCATCCTCAACTTATCCAACTCATCGAACTTACATTCCAACTTAGCCAACTCATCGAAATTACAGTACAACTTAGCCAACTCATCCAACTTACAGTACAACTTACCCAACTTATCGATCTCATCCTCAACTTAGCCAACTCATCGAACTTACAGTACAACTTAGCCAACTCATCCAACTTACAGTACAACTTAGCCAACTCATCCAACTTACAGTACAACTTATCCAACACATCGAACTCATCCTCAACTTAGCCAACTCATCCAACTTACAGTACAACTTACCCAACTTATCGAACTCATCCTCAACTTAGCCAACTCATCCAACTTACATTACAACTTAGCCAACTCATCCAACTTACAGTACAACTTATCCAACTCATCTTCAACTTATCCAACTCATCGAACTTACATTCCAACTTAGCCAACTCATCCAACTTACAGTACAACTTAGCCAACTCATCGAACTCATCCTCAACTTAGCCAACTCATCAAACTTACAGTACAACTTATCCAACTCATCGAACTTACATTCCAACTTAGCCAACTCATCGAACTTATATTCAAACTTACCCAACTCATCGAACTCATCCTCAACTTATCCAACTCATCGAACTCATCCTCAACTTAGCCAACTTATCTAACTTACAGTACAACTTATCCAACTCATCGAACTCATCCTCAACTTAGCCAACTCATCGAACTTACAGTACAACTTAGCCAACTCATCCAACTTACAGTACAACTTATCCAACTCATCGAACTCATCCTCAACTTAGCCAACTTATCTAACTTACAGTACAACTTAGCCAACTCATCGAATTCATCCTCTACTTATCCAACTCATCCAACTTACAGTACAACTTATCCAACTCATCGAACTCATCCTCAACTTATCCAACTCATCCAACTTATCGTCCAACTTATCCAACTCATCGAACTCATCCTCAACTTAGCCAACTCATCGAACTTACAGTACAACTTATCCAACTCATCAAACTTACAGTACAACTAAGCCAACTCATCCAACTTACAGTACAACTTATCCAACTCATCGAACTCATCCTCAACTTATCCAACTCATCCAACTTACAGTACAACTTTTCCAACTCATCGAACTCATCCTCAACTTATCCAACTCATCCAACTTACCGTCCAACTTATCCAACTCATCGAACTCATCCTCAACTTAGCCAACTCATCGAACTTACAGTACAACTTATCCAACTCATCAAACTTACAGTACAACTAAGCCAACTCATCTAACTTACAGTACAACTTATCCAACTTATCAAACTCATCCTCAACTTATCCAACTCATTGAACTTACATTCCAACTTAGTCAACTCATCCAACTTACAGTACAACTTAGCCAACTCATCGAACTCATCCTCAACTTAGCCAACTCATCGAACTTACAGTACAACTTATCCAACTCATCGAACTTACATTCCAACTAAGCCAACTCACCCAACTTACAGTACAACTTACCCAACTTATAGAACTCATCATCAACTTAGCCAACTCATCGAACTTACAGTACAACTTAGCCAACTCATCCAACTTACAGTACAACTTAGCCAACTCATCCAACTTACAGTACAACTTATCCAACTCATCAAACTCATCCTCAACTTAGCCAACTCATCCAACTTACAGTACAACTTACCCAACTTATCGAACTCATCCTCAACTTAGCCAACTCATCGAACTTACAGTACAACTTAGCCAACTCATCGAACTTACAGTACAACTTACCCAACACATCAAACTCATCCTCAACTTAGCCAACTCATCGAACTTACAGTACAACTTAGCCAACTCATCCAACATACAGTACAACTTATCCAACTTATCGAACTCATCCTCAACTTATCCAACTCATCGAACTTACATTCCAACTTAGCCAACTCATCCAACTTACAGTACAACTTAGCCAACTCATCGAACTCATCCTCAACTTAGCCAACTCATTGAACATACAGTACAACTTATCCAACTCATCGAACTTACATTCCAACTTAGCCAACTCATCCAACTTACAGTACAACTTAGCCAACTCATCAACTCATCCTCAACTTAGCCAACTCATTGAACTTACAGTACAACTTATCCAACTCATCGAATTTACATTCCAACTTAGAAAACTCACCCAACTTACAGTACAACTTATCCAACTTAACGAACTCATCCTCAACTTAGCCAACTCATCGAACTTACAGTACAACTTAGCCAACTCATCCAACTTACAGTACAACTTACCCAACTCATCGAACTCATCCTTAACTTAGCCAACTCATCGAACTTACAGTACAACTTAGCCAACTCATCAAACTCATCCTCAACTTATCCAACTCATTGAACTTACATTCCAACTTATCCAACTCATCGAACTTACATTCCAACTTAGCCAACTCACCCAACTTACAGTATAACTTACCCAACTCATCGAACTCATCCTCAACTTAGCCAACTCATCCAACTTACAGTACAACTTACCCAACTCATCAAACTCATCCTCAACTTAGCTAACTCATTGAACTTACAGTACAACTTATCCAACTCATCGAACTTACATTCCAACTTAGCCAACTCATCCAACTTACAGTACACTTTAGCCAACTCATCCAACTTACAGTACAACTTACCCAACTTATAGAACTCATCATCAACTTAGCCAACTCATCGAACTTACAGTACAACTTAGCCAACTCATCCAACTTACAGTACAACTTAGCTTACTCATCCAACTTACAGTACAAATTATCCAACTCATCGAACTCATCCTCAACTTAGCCAACTCATCCAACTTACAGTACAACTTACCCAACTTATCGAACTCATCCTCAACTTAGCCAACTCATCGAACTTACAGTACAACTTAGCCAACTCATCCAACTTACAGTACAACTTACCCAACTCATCAAACTCATCCTCAACTTATCCAACTCATCGAACTTACATTCCAACTTAGCCAACTCATCCAACTTACAGTACAACTTAGCCAACTCATCGAACTCATCCTTAACTTAGCCAACTCATCGAACTTACAGTACAACTTAGCCAACTCATCAAACTTATCCTCAACTTAGCCAACTCATCGAACTTACAGTACAACTTAGCCAACTCATCCAACTTACAGTACAACTTATCCAACTCATCGAACTCATCCTTAACTTAGCCAACTCATCGAACTTACAGTACAACTTAGCCAACTCATCCAACTTACAGTACAACTTAGCCAACTCATCGAACTCATCCTCAACTTAGCCAACTCATCCAACTTACAGTACAACTTACCCAACTCATCAAACTCATCCTCAACTTAGCCAACTCATTGAACTTACAGTACAACTTATCCAACTCATCGAACTTACATTCCAACTTAGCCAACTCATCCAACTTACAGTACAACTTAGCCAACTCTTCGAACTCATCCTCAACTTAGCCAACTCATTGAACTTACAGTACAACTTATCCAACTCATCGAACTTACATTCCAACTTAGCCAACTCACCCAACTTACAGTACAACTTACCCAACTCATCGAACTCATCCTCAACTTAGCCAACTCATCCAACTTACAGTACAACTTACCCAACTCATCAAACTCATCCTCAACTTAGCCAACTCATCGAACTTACAGTACAACTTAGCCAACTCATCCAACTTACAGTACAACTTATCCAACTCATCGAACTCATCCTTAACTTAGCCAACTCATCGAACTTACAGTACAACTTAGCCAACTCATCCAACTGACAGTACAACTTAGCCAACTCATCGAACTCATCCTCAACTTAGCCAACTCATCGAACTTACATAACAACTTATCCAACTCATCGAACTTAAATTCCAACTTAGCCAACTCACCCAACTTACAGTACAACTTACCCAACTTATCGAACTCATCATCAACTTAGCCAACTCATCGAACTTACAGTACAACTTAGCCAACTCATCCAACTTACAGTACAACTTAGCCAACTCATCCAACTTACAGTACAACTTATCCAACTCATCGAACTCATCCTAAACTTAGCCAACTCATCCAACTTACAGTACAACTTACCCAACTTATCGAACTCATCCTCAACTTAGCCAACTCATCGAACTTACAGTACAACTTAGCCAACTCATCCAACTTACAGTACAACTTACCCAACTCATCAAACTCATTTCCAACTTAGCCAACTCATCGAACTTACAGTACAACTTATCCAACTCATCGAACTTACATTCCAACTTAGCCAACTCACCCAACTTACAGTACAACTTACCCAACTCATCGAACTCATCCTCAACTTAGCCAACTCATCCAACTTACAGTACAACTTACCCAACTCATCAAACTCATCCTCAACTTAGCCAACTCATCGAACTTACAGTACAACTTAGCCAACTCATCCAACTTACAGTACAACGTATCCAACTCATCGAACTCATCCTTAACTTAGCCAACTCATCGAACTTACAGTACAACTTAGCCAACTCATCCAACTTACAGTACAACTTAGCCAACTCATCGAACTCATCCTCAACTTAGCCAACTCATCGAACTTACATAACAACTTATCCAACTCATCGAACTTACATTCCAACTTAGTCAACTCACCCAACTTACAGTACAACTTACCCAACTTATCGAACTCATCATCAACTTAGCCAACTCATCGAACTTACAGTACAACTTCGCCAACTCATCCAACTTACAGTACAACTCAGCCAACTCATCGAACTTACAGTACAACTTATCCAACTCATCCTTAACTTAGCCAACTCATCCAACTTACAGTACAACTTACCCAACTTATCGAACTCATCCTCAACTTAGCCAACTCATCGAACTTACAGTACAACTTAGCCAACTCATCCAACTTACAGTACAACTTACCCAACTCATCAAACTCATCCCCAACTTAGCCAACTCATCGAACTTACAGTACAACTTAGCCAACTCATCCAACGTACAGTACAACTTATCCAACTCATTGAACTCATCCTTAACTTAGCCAACTCATCGAACTTACAGTACAACTTATACAACTCATCCAACTTACCGTCCAACTTATCCAACTCATCGAACTCATCCTCAACTTATCCAACTCATCGAACTTACATTCCAACTTAGCCAACTCATCGAACTAAGATTCCAACTTTTCTAACTCATCGAACTTACAGTACAACTTACCCATCTTATCGAACTCATCCTCAACTTAGCCAACTCATCGAACTTACAGTACAACCTAGCCAACTTATCCAACTTACAGTACAACTTATCCAACTCATCGAACTCATCCTCAACTTATCCAACTCATCGAACTTACATTCCAACTTAGCCAACTCATCGAAATTACAGTACAACTTAGCCAACTCATCCAACTTACAGTACAACTTACCCAACTTATCGATCTCATCCTCAACTTAGCCAACTCATCGAACTTACAGTACAACTTAGCCAACTCATCCAACTTACAGTACAACTTAGCCAACTCATCCAACTTACAGTACAACTTATCCAACTCATCGAACTCATCCTCAACTTAGCCAACTCATCCAACTTACAGTACAACTTACCCAACTTATCGAACTCATCCTCAACTTAGCCAACTCATCCAACTTACATTACAACTTAGCCAACTCATCCAACTTACAGTACAACTTATCCAACTCATCTTCAACTTATCCAACTCATCGAACTTACATTCCAACTTAGCCAACTCATCCAACTTACAGTACAACTTAGCCAACTCATCGAACTCATCCTCAACTTAGCCAACTCATCAAACTTACAGTACAACTTATCCAACTCATCGAACTTACATTCCAACTTAGCCAACTCATCGAACTTATATTCAAACTTACCCAACTCATCGAACTCATCCTCAACTTATCCAACTCATCGAACTCATCCTCAACTTAGCCAACTTATCTAACTTACAGTACAACTTATCCAACTCATCGAACTCATCCTCAACTTAGCCAACTCATCGAACTTACAGTACAACTTAGCCAACTCATCCAACTTACAGTACAACTTATCCAACTCATCGAACTCATCCTCAACTTAGCCAACTTATCTAACTTACAGTACAACTTAGCCAACTCATCGAACTCATCCTCTACTTATCCAACTCATCCAACTTACAGTACAACTTATCCAACTCATCGAACTCATCCTCAACTTATCCAACTCATCCAACTTATCGTCCAACTTATCCAACTCATCGAACTCATCCTCAACTTAGCCAACTCATCGAACTTACAGTACAACTTATCCAACTCATCAAACTTACAGTACAACTAAGCCAACTCATCCAACTTACAGTACAACTTATCCAACTCATCGAACTCATCCTCAACTTAGCCAACTCATCGAACTTACAGTACAACTTACCCAACTTATCGAACTCATCCTCAACTTAGCCAACTCATCGAACTTACAGTATAACTTAGCCAACTCATCCAACTTACAGTACAACTTACCCAACTCATCCTCAACTTAGCCAACTCATCGAATTACATTACAACTTAGCCAACTCATCCAACTTACAGTACAACTTATCCAACTCATCGAACTCATCCTTATCTTAGCCAACTCATTGAACTTACAGTACAACTTATCCAACTCATCCAACTTACCGTCCAACTTATCCAATTCATCGAACTCATCCTCAACTTATCCAACTCATCGAACTTACATTCCAACTTAGCCAACTCATCGAACTTACATTCAAACTTATCTAACTCATCGAACTTACAGTACAACTTACCCAACTTATCGAACTCATCCTCAACTTAGCCAACTCATCGAACTTACAGTACAACTTAGCCAACTCATCCAACTTACATTACAACTTAGCCAACTCATCCAACTTACAGTACAACTTATCCAACTCATCGAACTCATCCTCAACTTAGCCAACTCATCCAACTTACAGTACAACTTACCCAACTTATCGAACTCATCCTCAACTTAGCCAACTCATCGAACTTACAGTACAACTTAGCCAACTCATCCAACTTACAGTACAACTTATCCAACTCATCGTCAACCTATCCAACTCATCGAACTTACATTCCAACTTAGCCAACTCATCCAACTTACAGTACAACTTAGCCAACTCATCGAACTCATCGTCAACTTATCCAACTCATCGAACTTACATTCCAACTTAGCCAACTCATCAAACTTTCAGTACAACTTATCCAACTCATCGAACTCATCCTCAACTTAGCCAACTCATCGAACCTACAGTCCAACTTATCCAACTCATCGAACTCATCCTCAACTTATCCAACACATCGAACTTACATTCCAACTTAGCCAACTCATCGAACTTACATTCAAACTTAGCCAACTCATCGAACTTACAGTCCAACTTAGCGAACTCATCGAACTCATCCTCAACTTATCCAACTCATCCAACTTACCCAACTCATCAAACAGCTCAACTCATCCAACTCATCGAACTCATTCTCAACTTATCCAACTCATCGAACTTACCCAACTCATCCAACTTATCGAACTTATCTTTTAACTTATCGAACTCAGCTTGCTTAGCTTACTCAACTCATCGAACTTAGCTTGCATCTTGCTGCATATAATGGTCCAATGTTATACTCATGACCAACTCATCCTAACATATATGCAGCTATTATAACTTACCGAACTTAGCTCAGCCATTGAAGTATCTGGACACATATCACCAACTCATCCTAACATATGCGCAGCTATTATAACTTACCGAACTTAGCTCAGCCATTGAAGCATCTGGATACATATCATTGTTTAACGACCCAACTTACCGAACTCATCGGCTATAATAGACAGCTATGGCAACTTACTCAACTTAGAACTTAGAATATAGGGACCTATCACATGTATGTTTGTTATAGTTATATATATATATATATATTATAAATATACTGACCGCTGACTTACAGTTCAACTTATCCAACTCAACTTAGGTAAGTTGAGTAGCATAAGTTGTAAGCTGAGCTGGATGAGTTGAGTAACCTGAGCTCGGTGGCATGGTTAATTTCACTCCGAAAAAGGGCGAAAAAAGCTTATTTTGCTCAGCTTGATGAGTTGAGTAAGCTGAGCTGAGTTGAAAGATCATGCATATCTTATAGAAGGGTAAGAGGGAGGATAGGCGCAAGGAGTATCAAAATATATGTAGGCTACATGCTGGCGAATTTCGGGACCGGGAGTATGAAGTATAAGCCCAGTTTTGGATAGTAAATTTTTAT
>OZ026518.1:25071559-25139250 GCA_964019695.1 Loripinus fragilis
TTCCTCTTCCATGAAAATATGTAGTGCAGCAGTAATAAAGTTATAACTGTCAGTAGTAGGATTGACACACCGTTTAAAGAAATGAATGCCCAGTTAAACCACATAATGATAATTCCAGTTATATCAGGGATATCATTAAAAACAGAATAAGCGAACTTATGCTCCAAAAATACAGTTACATAGAAAACACATCTCTTTATGTGATATGGATCATATATACAATGAATGTGTATTCGCTATTCAAGTGTACTGAGTCGTTACAATTTATCGCATTGAAAATTAATTTTAACATATACGAACAATATTAAACTCGACTTTTTAAGTTTATTTTCACATCACTTAGCTTAGCAGAATGTGTTTGCGATGTAAGCTGTAGAAGAAAGATAGCGTCAACTTTTTCCAAAAAAGGGTTCCAGTCAAATGAGGCCAACAGATTTTGGTTTACATAGATGAAGCTTTTGCGAAAAATTAAAGTCGTCTAAATTTTCAAAGTTCTTTATTGACAGGTTAAGTTCGAAGAGGCGTGACACAAAGGGATGTCAAAATAGTGCAGTTATAATAGCGGTTGAAAGTAACATAATACTGTCGCAGACCCCTTCATAATTTTCAGAGCACATGCAGAATCTATTTTGCGACCTTTTGTGCATGCCCAATTATGGGCACATGCGCTAATTTTTCATGCCGTGGCGATTTTACGTGTGCATGCGCTCTAAATCCAACGGTTTGGAGTCGACGCGAACCGGGCGGGTTTCTCATTGTATTTAACGCTTCGTATCTATAAGTGTAGGCCGCTGTGTCGAAATTTGGGCTCCCGTGGGAATTTTGGGTAAAAGTGATTAATGTCAATTTTCAACTAGAGAAATATATGCAGTTTAAGGAAAACGATGTTTTCATTTTTTTTTCTTGTAGTATTAACGTCACAGTGACGTCACAAAACGACGTGCCGTATTTTCACATAAATCAAACAGTTTATATCTGCTAGAGCTGTATACACCTAAATTTATCGCATTGCAATGTTGTTTATTGCGTTTAAGTGGTTGAAAACGTCGATAGGAGGACCAAAATGAAAATCGATTCAACGTGGACTTCAATTTTACGTCAAATTGACGTCGATTTGATGTCAGTATGAAGCAAAAATATTGTGTACAGAAATATAATTCTGGAAAGATTGTGTGTGCCTTGTGATTAAAATCAAATGTTAGCATAGATTTATGTTTCTAGCTTAGCTTTTTGAAACATGTTAGCTCTCTGACGGCTGGGGCATTTGGCTGTTACAGCATGTTGACTACGTTACCAAACAATTGTTTAAAACACAAATAATGTAAATAAGGTTGTTAAGGTAGTATCGGTATAATCCAACTGGCCAAACATTCATTTATTGTACAAGAACATTTAATTTCCTACAAATATTTATGTTAAAGTTATCAGGGCCCATTGTAATGTCATTTATGTTACATTTAAACTACCCCTCCCATTGAAATGCTGTTAAATAGTTTCATTTAATAAGCTCATTTAACATTCATTTTTAACTATATGTTCCAAAAGACAATAAATGGGCCATTTTATAACTGCAAGCAACTTGTTTTTATCCAAAAAAAATTTAAGAGATATATGATGTTTAATATGGTACCACCGAAAAGCACGTTAAATAAGGTAAGAATATTTTTATTCTAAAATTGTATGTAATGCTATATGAAAACATTTAATCACCATGTATGAGCATTATATTGAAATTCAATAGTAAAATGCTGTAACCAACATCGTTTCTGGTGTTATTTATCTTTTTGTTATTTGTGTGACAATATGTAACGTAAATTACAGCTTTCAAGACTGTATATGACTTGCTTACTTCCTTATATTATACGTTATATATTATTTAATATCATTTCAAAGAAGCAAGTAAGTGTGAATAGGAAATACCACAATCACACACTGCAGACCATCACATGGTACCGTGAGAAAGAGCGACCTAACACTAACAGCCACAAGACATCAGAAACACAATTAAAGTTAAGTAACCAACTCTCTTTTCCCCATAAGGTGATTGCAACACTAGAAAGACACAAAGTACTGCATAACCAAACAAGAACCAAACACAAACCCCCACAAACAATGAGAGCAATAATAAGCAATGGATCAACAACAACAAAACCACCTGCGTAGAATGGACAGCTGCCTAAGTCACTGAAGCGCGAGGGGGGTGCTTAAATGCATTTTACTGGTACCAAATCTTAGTCCTAAGCTATGTTGTTGTTAAAGCACAACAATGGTTTGGTTCGCATGGAAAAAATAATTGTTTTTGTTATAGATATCCAGGTTCCTGTTTGTCTGAAAAAAGTATCAATTCACCTATGCAACATTTGCAAAATATTATATCTTTTAATTAACTTTTTATATCTTCAAAAAATGATTTGCCCAAAATTATAGATTTTAAGACTCATAAGCAAATAAAATGATAGCTCTCAAGACCAGTACTTAGAAGAATACATTCCCATTTTCTGTCGAATTTGTTAAAATAAAATATAAAGCTGTATAAAGTATATCATAAGGCCCCATTTTTATCAAAAATGTTGTCAAAGACGATATAAAATTGAGCCTGAAAAGCTAATATATCATAGTGAGTTTAGAGATTTGTTTTGTGGTATTTATCTGGAGAAATATAAGTTAAATTGAAATAATTATAATCAGTAAAATCAATCACTCAAAGTAACAAATGTTTACAGTTGCTCAAATTATGGGTACACGTATTCAGTTACGTTGCATGACAAGGCTAGATTCAATGTATCTATGTTTATTTAGGTTCAATCACCATAGGATAGTAACCCTTCTAATTACTAAATGTTTTTAGAGAGGTATGCATTATAACTGCCTGTAATCAGTTATTGTTTAAAGAGACTGTCACCAAATCAATTTGTATCCTGGCATCTAGTTGCGTATGCAGATGGTGAGGCATTACTGAAGCTTTTAAATTAATTCAAGTTTATATTCAACATAGCTTTCGTTGTTTAATTAACGAAACTGTCAATCACATCAACTTGGTACTTCTGGTCACTTGCTCCACCAATAATGGGAAAATAGTGGTGAGTTTTACTCTAAGGCAATGAACACATTAGATATGACCATATTCAAGGAAACTAGTTAAAGGTCAATTGTTACTTCAATACCAATTTAAGTACAAATTTTATCAGCCCAAATTATGCCCGGCTAAATTTGATCAGGTGACATTAAAGTTATTGTAAAATAGATTTTACAATGCTCTTTTAGAATGCTGGATAGAAAAGTGAAATATTTAATAAGAAAGTGCAAGTATAAGCTCTCACTTAACTTAAGCAATACATGCTTACATACCTGAACTAACTGTGACTTTGAAAAATATTACAGGAACATTGTAAACATAGTAAATGGAATAATAAATAGTTATATGTGTATTAAACATTTGAATAAGTTGTAAACTCACCAGGATATAGATTCAAAAGAAGCACGCAAAAATGTTAACTGTCCTAGCTAATATCAGCGTTAAGAGGACACTCTACTCAGTCGCCAATGATAGACTCACTTGCAAAGTACCAAAATCAAGTGGGCTAAATCCTTTTAATTATTCTTTCCATTACTAGTGTTAATCAATTTTGTTTGATTTGAAATATGCAAAGAAGTACATGTAATTGGATGTATTTTTGTATCTAGCGTAATGTTCACATTTGAGTGGCTAAATGTCAAAGTGACATTATCTGAAGCAAAATTCAACTTCAAGACTAAGTCTAATTGATAGAATTATGCAAAACAAAATAACCAATGCTTTAATTGGGTCCATTAATATAGCAATGGCTACAGTATATATGCTATACTAACAATGCCAGGGAACTTTTCTAGGTGATAAACCATTTTTTTTCAAATGTATGACTATCATGAACCATTAGAACAAATGATGTCTGTTCAATGCTTCACAAAATTTTAGATCCAGACAGAATGGAAGCTATTAGTGTAATATGCTCCTTAAACTTCTCTTGTTATGCATTTTACCAACATAAATGGTATTCTTATGTCACCAAACTAGACATCCTTCTTCAGGTATAAAGCGATTATAACCATAGGAATAGGCTCTTCCTCGCGGTGCAACGGGGTTGTCTGCAGTTCGTGATTGTGGTATTTCCTGATCATACTCACTTACTATTTTTGGTGTGTGTCATACTCGTATGCTGGGAAATAGTCGTTAAGCTTCCGAAACACTTCAGTTTATTGTTTCAAAAGACAAGGATAAAGGTCACAATTTAGACCTAAGTCTGAATAACTTACTTGTTTAACGAACTCTGAGTAAGTTTTTGTCTTTATCAATACAGTTGGTGTAATCAATAGTAGGGCTACAAAATATGTGATAGATCTTACTAACTTAAAGCTACTTCATGCGTAATATTATTGTGTAATCTAAAATGAGGTGTAGTCAGTGAAGAAAAACGTCTTTTTTATGTCATTCATGTGTAAAATGAAGCAAATACAAGAGTGTCAGTGAGATAAAAGATATCACTTTTGCATTTAAGAAACATAAATGGATCATAAAATAAGCAGCATCTAAAATGTTGTTTATAAATTTGATAAAATACATGGACTTGAAATGACGTTTTATGTGATTTAGGCTAACATTTCTTCCCTTATTATCAATGCTTTGTTGATAGTTCAGTTGATGGCAATTACTGGCAGTTAAATGACATTCAATAAACCACTACCAGTGTAAACTCATAAATTGCTGTTTTTGCTTTAACATTATGCATTTAAAAGAAAGTAAAGTACATAACAGTAATAACAGGTATTTTTATTTGATAGAATCATATTGCTAGTCATTTGAATAAAATTAAAAGTCTAAGTTTATATTGTCACGTAGGAATAAGGAACAATTTGATAGAAATTCCTATTATTTCAGGGTAACTAAGTAACTCTGTAACCTCTATAGGGTTAATATACATTATTCTGTGGCTTTTATATTTTGGTTTTAGAAATATCTAGTGTACAAAACTCTCCCTCTGGGGTATTTTGGCAGCCTATCGTCTAGTGATAGTACTACATTAAGTAGTAATACATTTGAAGTAAGTAACATATATAACTCTCATTTCATAGAGGTGTATTGTTTAAACGCATACTCGCTGTTTGCTGCTATTTGATAAATGTTTTTAAGGCAATGAGAATGTCGATAAATAAGTATTAGATATAACTTGGTATTTGCACAATATGATTTTAAATTACAATAGAGTAACGTAGTTAACATGACTGTTACAAGTCAGAGAGCTAACATTTGTCATTTTGTATCTTATATCATGTAGTTTCAGTAAAGCATAGTGCACAATATTCCAGCAGTGTGAGAGGAGGGTCTATTAGCATATTGTGATCTAATGTCATTTGAGCTTTCACTATAACATACTTTTCATTTTGATACTGAAGTCATTTTTTCCTGTCTTGGCATCATTTTGAAGTTAAAGTAACCTCTTTAAAATTCTGAGTCAGAGTCTATGCTCAAAATACAATATATCGCCAGTAATATTACTATAGCTGATCAAACAGTACATGTTTGCGCCAGCTGGAATTTATAGTGCTCAATTTTCAAGCCCTAAATAAGCCAAAAATGGGTACATCACTTGGTGACGTCACCATGACGTTAAAACGGCAAAAAAAAATTAGAAACATCTTTTATTCTTAAACAGGATAATTTTTTCTTCAAGAAAATGTATGTTTGACACTTTTACCAAAAATTCCCACGAGATTACACAGCGACCTACACTATATTAACAGCATTAACTGCATCATCTTGGATGCCAGAACCTTTTAGAGAAGTTGGTGCAACATTTTACTTAACAACTTTTATCGAGCACACATTCTGCTAAAAATTATGATAAAAAGTTATCCCTGAAAATCAATGTGAAAAGCATAAAAAGCTAGGTTAGACAACGTTTAATTTGATGTGAATATGTGGATCAAATGTGGTTCTCCATTAACAGTCGACAGGCAAAGCCCGAGGTTTTCAACTGGCGAACACTAGGCACTGAGAAACAATGTTTGGTTGTTATTATTATTATAAATTAAACGATATATTCGCCTAAGTTTTCGAAATCTGTATCACTATATTTTGTTGCCATTTCACAGTCAACAGGTGGCTGGGGAGGTTTTCATTACTGTTCTTCCGAGATTTCAGAGGACATCATTTTTGGCTATATATTTTAATGTGCAGTTTAAAGTCACAATGAATACAGATGAACCACGACCTAATGTAATAACCTTTAGATCATTCCATTTCAAAAGGTTGATGCAGAACGCTTAAGATGAGCAGGTCAGGCTTGAACAGAACAATACAGAAATTTTATTCGACGTAAACGATAAAAGTTCTAAACTATCCTAGTAGTTTTACATTAAGTATGAAGCAAATATATATTATTATGTTGATAACAATTAATAATATGTTCAATGAGATGACTGAAATAATTAGAATAACCCTTTCACCCTTTTTACCAAACTAATTATTATAGTATATGCTATCATTTTCAGGATGAAATATTCAATCTGAGCTTTTCAGATTTTTTTTATTGGAGTTTTATCTTTCGAACCACAAGGTGGTCAGAAAGGATATTTTCACCATTGGAGGATGTACTCCATTTCCGTCAATCCGTGTGAAAGTGTTTATATCAGTTAACCATTTTCTTACGGAGAGACAAATAAGGTATATTCCATCTAGTAATTGCAATCTAGTAATTGCATTAATTTGCAAAAAAAATGTTTTACATAAAACAAACAGATTGAAATTTAAAAAGAGAGAGACAATAATTGTTTCATCATCTGCTTTCCCTAAATGGTTTCTAAATGATCTACAGCGAATGTAATCTTGGGAGATTGGCGAATCTCGCTTTTGTGATAATCTTATGCATAGGTTAATTTACCCAGTATATTTATATCTATATCTTATATATATATTTAAATCTGTTATATCTTCAATTCCTACTTGTTTTGATAATAAGGAAAACACCTATAATTTGTTATAAGTAAAATAAACCAATTCGTAGTACTGGTTTTAACTATAACAAATTAGTAACTGAACTTGATATTGACACTCCTATTGCTGACTCATGAGATCGTAAGGACTAAGTATTGTTATCAACCTGCTGGTCATATAGTCACTGGGGATTTAAAAATCATAACTGATTAAAGAATTCGGTCTTTTAAATGTAAGAGACCTAAATATAGGTTTTCCTTGCCAATAGACTTCAAATCATTTCGTGATGAAATTGAAGGTGCCTTACAAATTTTGTAATCCCATGTGTAAACGAGAGCATGTTGAATCTAATGCCTTGATAGTTGGAAATCAAATATTTGTAAAATTATTGATGGTAGAATTTCATTTTATTGTAACAATCTAAAGATTTTTCCACCTATTTAGAAATTTGAAGAAAGGGGTCCAGGAATTCCATAGGAGGCTTGTTTTGGCTCCTGTAAATAAGGCTGCTAACAATGTTGTGGTTGTTTGAAAAAGGTACTATATTAACACCCTATGGCATGAAGTTAACACTGCTAAACATATGAACATAGTAAGTAAGGGTGCAAAGATCAGGAATCGATACAATCAAGTACCTCATCTGACCCATGATACCAATGGGAAAGGGACAAACTCACAGTTAGACACAACAAACGAGAGCTAAGAGGTCAGCCCTTTCCCAGCAGGTGACCACAAGGCACATATAAACAGACGCGCACAAAGGCATTGAAAACACAAGACAGAAAAAGCATAAAAGATCCACAATCGAAGTACCGCCTTGGAACGGTCAGTAAAATATTTTACTGGAGGGCTTAAACCAGTTTCACAGCGCCAGCCTCACCCTTAATTCAGATGTGGATCAAGACACATAGATAGTTGGTTTGCACGAAAGACCCCTAACTTATCAATGTATCATCTCCTTGAACATATAAATCAAGATATAACAAGGAGACATAGCAAAGATAAGGACTCAACAGTAAATAAAACTGAATACCAGAGCAAAAGAAATCCAACAGGTAAACCCCGGTGGGCCCGACAAACAGCCAAAGCATCAGCCTTGATGAGACCTCTGTCGTTGATAGACATCAATGTAATATGGCAGCTCAGTTTTGGGTGTTTGTAGATGAGAACCATAGCAAGCTTCCTACGTTATACTGGTTACCTAAACTTCATAAACGACCCTATAAATCGCGTTTTATCGCTAATTCTAGTTCATGCACAACTACGAGTTGTCTATACTTTTGACTTCTTGCCTCACTGCGATTAAAAACCATGTTATTAAATATTGTACAACAATTTATGAAGAAATGGTAAAAACATATTTTGTTCTTTTAAAATACAGAAACTCATTTATACTGCTAAGTTATTAAAACAAGGTTATAGAAATCATACAATGCAAAAATCATTTTCTAAATTCTACCACAGACACTAAGAGTTAATTGCTTAATACAACATTGGGTTAAAAACTCTTCTGCAGCAAGGCATATCAGTAAACTATATTTTATGGTGATTTAGTTTATAAATTCATAAGAATCGTCGGAAAACCAAATTTTATTGGTTAATTCAAAAAGGTTATCAATGCTATATAAAGGTTGGATATAACTTGGGTGTCATGCGACAGTATGCAAGCCTGGTTTTAAAACCAATCACGGTTTATACCTATGGTTTCCCCTTTTAATTACATGACAGCGTGTCATGCCTCAGACTCAATGACAGCTCTGAAGTAAAGTAAGAAAGAGGGTAAAGATCAGGAATCAATGCAATCAAGCACCACACCTGACCCAGGATACCAGTAGCCAGTAGGAAAGTGACAGCGTCACAATAGGACATCACAAACGAGAGCCAAGAGGTCAGCCCTTTCCCAGCAGGTGACCACAATGCATCAACAAACAGACGAACATGAAAGCATAACAAAACCAGACAGAAATAACATAAATGATCCACAAAAGCAGCACCGCCTTGGAACGGTCAGTAAAAATATTTACTGGAGGGCTTAAACTGGTTTAACGGTGCACCAACCTCGGCCTTAGTTCAGATGTGGATCAAGACACATAAATGCTTGGTTTGCATGAAAGATCCCTAACTTATCAATGCATCATCTCATAGAACATATAAATCAAGATATAAAAAAAAAGATAAAGCTAAGATAAGGACTCGAAAGTAAATAAAACTGAATACCAGAGCAAAAGAAATCCAGTGGGCCTGACAACAGCCAAAGCATTAGGCCCCTACCATCTCATCAATAGATAAGTCTTTAAGTCAGAAACGTCATAGAGTCTGAAGTCCGACCCACCAGCGTGCAATTAAAGAGGAGAGCAAAATTGCCAACCGTGATTGGGTTGAGCACCAAGCATGTAGTCTGCTGCGATACATTAATGTTATAGCCAATCTTTTTATAACGAGATTTTAATGAACTGCGCTGAAAAATTTATAGAGCCAACAATCTTCTTCAATTTATACACCAAGTCACTATAGAATTCAGGTTCTGAAAGTCCTTAGCGCAAGAGAGATTTAAGTCCAATTTGGAATTTAGATATCAAGTCACAGTATCGTCTTTAAAATTTAGAAAAGGTTTGGCGAAGTTTATGATATTAATAGTCTTGTTTAAGAAGGTTCTGAGTTAACAATTTATTGCGAGTGTTGAAGTCAGCAACATGGCTAGATGCTCTAGCAAAACGAATGAGTTGAGAGATATAGACGTCATATGATGTAGAGCGAGGAACATCACCATCTAAAATGGGAAATTGACAACTTCAAAATCAAAGTCCTCACATTTATCATAAATTTTGGTAACAATATCATTAGAAATTGACAAATGCAAGTCTATAAACGCGGCTTTGGTATCAGAGGTATTAGCTTTATTAAGTTGGAACTCTGAAGGGTATATTTGACTAACCATAGTGTCAAAATTAACATTATTAATGTTTAAAATATCGTCCAAATATCTGGATGTAGTGTTAAAAGCATCAATAATATCAGCCTGCTTATCATCAGAAAGAGACATGATAAAGTCCCTTTCATAACAAAAAAGGAAAAAATCTGAACCAAGGGAGCACAATAAGTACCCTGCTTGTCTATACAACTTGGTGCCAAATCGAATAAAAATGTTGTTCAACAAAAAGGTCAGCGCATTACATACATTCTGACAAGACCATGCATGATATTTTTTTTTATTTTTTTTCTGAAGTAAAAATGCGTTTCTGTCATTACATGCAAGGTAAGGAGAGCCTTCTCTATTGAAGGAACTTTCTAGTCAGGGCCCTTAGGGACAAAAATAGGTCCCGTGCAAATTGTGTGCCGATTTATGGTGACCTAAATCAAAATCTTCAACGGCGTCTTACCTTTAATTTGAAGGTAGTCACCTATCTCAAATCCGCGTCTGAGGCTAGTTATGACGTCATCAATATGGCGACCATAAATAGAAACGGTTCGTTAACAAGTATTAGCTTTTCAAAAAAGCTGG
The DNA here is from genome assembly GCA_964019695.1 of Loripinus fragilis. NCBI lineage: Eukaryota > Metazoa > Mollusca > Bivalvia > Lucinida > Lucinidae > Loripinus > Loripinus fragilis. The sequence goes on from OZ026518.1 coordinate 25,082,032, forward strand.
CGGTCGCTTAGCCCTATCATTGTATGTATTCTTGCCCACTGCATGCTTCCATTTTGAACTTCTAGAGCTTGTCCATGTAGATTTATTCTAAGCCCTGGTTATTAACATCTGAACTGTGATTTGTTACCATTTAACACATGCTTCCAGTGAGTTGTTGCTTGATCTTTTGAAAGCACTTGGCTTAATCATGGTATGTTATGGTAATGTATCTAGCATGCGACACATTTATGGAAAATCATTTGACAACACTAGACAGCACATTCTTCTTAAAACTAATGCCAGAAAATCAAGGTCACAGTGGTCGCTTAACTGTATATGTACAGACTCCGTGACCCCAAGTTGTGTTCACAAATCAAATTTGGGATTCCTAGGATGTATGCTCGTAGACACGATTTTTCTAGATCTGATGGCAGTGGTAAAGGTGCGTGACGCTCCATGACCCTAAATGCATTAAGACACGAATTTTGGCAGTCCTGCCTAAAATAATATAGGAGATTTTCTCTGCATATGATATGAACACTCAAACACCTAGGACACTAAGGACAGTCAGTTTTTTTTACTTTATGCCTCCCTTTGGGGGCATAAAACCTGTTTGTCATGACCATCATAAGACAGTGCCTGAATTCACAGTAATTCTATGTAATCAGATGTGGATGACAACCACAGAAGTACGTTTACTGATGTGAAGTTCGCTTGCACTCTTTGCCAATCGAGGACGTTTTGACTTTTGGACGTTTAACTTTCACCAGCTTTTTTGAAAAGCTAATACTTATTGCGTTTATAAGCGACAGGGCAAATTGACGCCTTCTTTGTGAAACCATACAGATTTCACGGACAGTTAACTTCGCGCTGTAGGTTAACCCACGATATTTGGTACCCCACTCGTTGTTCGGCAGCGAATAAAATATAGCCTGAGCACGGCATAAAGCTTCGGTCAAAACCTGAATTTGATGTGTGTTTTGAATGATGTTTATATAAGCGGCCGGCCACGGCCGACCGCAATAAAAGCTCTAGTTTGTGTTGGCATAGTCGTATTAAACCAACACAAATTCTTTTTATAATACAATATTATGTATTTTAGTCACATGATGGTTAAGTCAAGATTTTATGTGACTCTGATAATATATTTTTTTCTCGATGAGTATATTTTGCATGCAAAATACCGCATATTTCCTATAAACATGATAATTACCCAGCTTATCAGTAGACCAGAAAAGGTGTGCATGTTTATGATTACGAAAACACATAATTTGTCAGTTCTTCGTAAAACTTAAGCTTATGATGTTCATTTGAATCGCCTAATTGAGAAATAATAAAATAACAAAAATCCTTTAATTATCATCAAATATGCAGCTAAACTGCCCTACTGTTGGTATCTGCGATATCAACAGAACGAACAGTACGTTTGTTCGTGATAATTTACACTTGAATACACTTATAAGTGTGCACATATAAATGGACCCATATCTTCATAAATAAAAGTCAGATCATTTTGAAATTTTCAACAGATATGGATGAAATTCATGACATGATATTCCATTAATTTAATTTTCATAAAACTTTAACTTTTACAATGCGAAATCAAAATTCAAATATATCGTAAAATCAAAGATCACAGTTTTCTTTGTTTTAGAATTTATCTTTCTATGATAATTCATTTAATCATATCATTATATAGTTAAGCTTTTTTAAATAAAATTAGGTGAGGTAAGATTTGGCTCAGTCGAAGGAATACCCCGTGGGAAACGTACTCATGGTTTCAAAAAAGCGCCCAACTACAAATAATAACAGCAACAACAACTTAAAATGCACGAAAAGTTATGGAAATTGACGGATTTTTTCCTCATTGTGCATTGGACGTTTTCCAAGGTGCTCCAGCCCATCGGGCTAGGGCCACCACTACATATCTGAATGCAAAGAACGAAAAATGTCGTCGACTCCCCCCCCACCCCCCCCCCCCCCCCCCCAAAAAAAAAAATTACCAGGCATAAAGATAATTGAAAATATTTGGGGTGAACTAAGCCGCCGTGTAAGGAGAACAGGGGCTAGTCCGACCACACTGAATCAACTGAGAGCAAAAATTCTCTACGAATGGAACAACCTCACTCAGAATTGCGTTCAGCGTTATGTGACGTCAATGAGACTCCGTTGTCTTGCCGTAGTAAATAGTGCGGGGGACATACCCGTTACTAAGTTTACATGGACATGGACACGGCTGCAGCATTTGACTTAAGAATATTGTGATATTTAATTTGTGTTGTGATATACTTAAAGCAAAAAGTAACTTTACACTTTGAACTACCGAATATATCTTCACTGTTTTTGATTTTAACCAAATTTAATATTGCAATGAGTTGCTGGCACCCGCCCTAACCTAATTCATGAAAACAAACTTAGGAAAATTAATCTTCATTCGAGTTATCTGTGCTTTCATTAAACGCACAAAATCAGCATTTCCTAGCAAATTCCAAAGTAATCCTAGGATTTGAACACGCTATTTGAAGGGCCATTGATTGCCCATTAAAAATACTGCAAGACATTTAGTATCTGACGTAAAGTTAGTTTTTTGCAGCAGCTAAAATATGGTTCACTTTGAAATTATCTCCCTTTGAATTAAAACAATAGTAAACTTTAGTCCCTGCTAAAAGCTTTAGTTCAGATGGCATTTAAAGTTTTTAATCTGCGATTTGTTGGGACTTCTGCCCTGAGTATGTGACAAGATAATCTGATAAAAATTCCCATTGGTTTGGAAGAAAAACGGCAAACAATTTCTTATGGGAAATTCCATTGAAAGCACAGTTAAGCTCACAAAAGGGGTATGTACGTAAAAACACAACTCTAATTTGTGTTACTCGACGGGTGATCCGGGCTGATTTGAACTTTAAACAACAATACAATAGCCTGTTTTTCAGACTGGTTCTTTAAAGTTAAAAATTGTCCAATCGCAAAGCTATAGTAACACATCAAAAGTGATGCGTTTTGGAAAAGTTTATTTTGTCCCCTTGCCTCTTTCATTAGGGCATTGTGGTTGCATTTATGACAGCAAAAACATGAAGTTCAACTGTCATATGAATAAATAATTGAACTTTAATATGAATTAAACATATTTAAAATACCACTCGCCAATGCCCAGAAAAGGCATATATAATAACAGTGTAAAGTTACTTTTGGCTTTAAGTATATATTCGATCAAGCTTGGTCTCTTCTAAAATATTGGAAAATGTGAACTTTAATTTTACCATAAATTTGAATTTTGCGTTCGCATTTTTTAACTTTTTATTTTATTCGAAATAAACTAAACGCAATTTTATAACTCACATGCCGTTTATATTTGTTGAAAATTTAAAAATGATCTGACCAGTATTCGCGGATTTATATGTGCACACTTATAAGTGTTGTTAAAGACATATGCCGCTATTTCCAAAGCGCAACTTTCCCGCGTCTAGAAACGGGTAAAGTTGTCTGCGTCCTGTCTTTCGACCTTTATCGGAATCGGATCAACACAACTTTCCGATATTCTTATGTCATATCGGTGTTCCGACATTTTCTTGACAAAATAAAGTAATTAAGGTGTGTCCGAAATATCTATTGACATCTCCTCAGAACTGATCGTCTCAGCACTAAAGACAGATAAATGTAGCTCAGTCGAAATCAAACGACGTACGCAATTACCTTGGTTACGAATACGATAGTGGCCGAGTCTCTACTATTTGTACGGTTATTTAGAGCGGCACGCGACCTGACCTCGTGGCCTAGTGGTTAGCGTGTCTGGCTACAAAGCCAGAGGACCTGGATCGATTCCCGGGTGCGCACCTACTTTCAGTGTGTTTTTTCTTTCTTTTTTAACAATTTAATGCTAAATTGCTTCATATCCTAGTAGAATGGCATCATCAAAACGACCGAAATGGTAATTCCTGAACTTTTATATTGAATTACGCATGAAACCTATGGGGGTGGGGTTAAATTTGGCTCTCTTGAAAGAGAATTAGTTCGGTGACCCCAGATTTTTATTCTTTTTTGTGAAAGGTATTATAATCGTCCATGAATTAAAAATATATTTTTTTAAATTTCACAATCAGATTTTCGACGAATTGCCAAAACATATCATGCAGTATCTTGTCACAGCATGGGATAACAGATAAACTTGCACATTTTCTAAAAGGTTTGAGGTCATGGGCAATAATTTAAGTAACAAGAAAGAAGTTGGCTGAAGAATAACACCGTTCTAGCTCGATATTTAGGACTAGTGTTATTATTTCATATTTTTAGAAACTTGGTCAAAGGCTGAAAACTTCCACATGAGATTCTGAAAAAATAAGCACGGTGACATATCCTTTTTATTTCATAAATGGATAGCCCATACATAAAACAAACTGTATGCAAAGTATTGAACATATTTCAACATGGGAAGTATTTAGTAGCATATGTCCTTAAGTGTATATAATGACAATACTAATATGAATCAATTCTTTCACATCAGATTTTATTCTGCATTGATGCATGTTTATTTCTCTGTTTGTATCATATGCGCAGATCTTAAGGTGTTGGGGCCAAGACCTAACCTCTATTTTCCAGCGTATAGGTTTTGAAATGTTTAACTTTATCGAGGGGTCCACCTTTAGACTGATGGCTGATAATTTTTTAGCTTCTTACTAAGGAATTTAGCAAACTTATCCTATCTTTAAGACAATTTCAAGCTGCGTCTTTTAAGAACGTTTTGCATTCTGTTTGCCTGGGCGTTAGTCTCAGACATCATGTTACATATGTTACCATAGGCCTGTTTAATTTAGAAAAAAAAGAAACTTAGACGTTTAAGATACAGAAAGAATCCATTAAACTGTCTAATTATTACTCATATAGTCTGCATGTTGGCCCACTTTAGCTACATATAATGGCTTGTGGAGCAAAATTACAGCTTCATACTGTGTTTTGCGTGTTACTTTAATTAGATTACCCTTTAAAATTGAAAAGTGTGACCAATATCAATTATTTTTATAGCCTATACGTGCATTTTTCAAAATATTTTGAATATTTTGTACTAACATACTCATTTATCTCAGTGAAAAACCAAAGTTTGCATTTCTAAATTAAATATATTGTCTTATATGAGCAATTAAACAACCCATAAACCCAGTTTTAAGGAGCAGAATCTGGTAGGTATTATTTAAGTAAAGATATATGAAAACATTTCCTGCTGCTGGATATACTACATATTTGGGACTGTCCTGCTCATATAATAAAGAATAAAGAATTCTATCGATTTTGCAGGTTTAACAACAAGATCGAAGAAACTTGTTAAAGGCCGTAACATATGTTACATGGCATAATAAATGAGCAAGGACATTGACTTGATGTAAGAGATGACGTTTCAGGAAGAAAATGAATATATTTTGCATGTTTTCCCATAATTCTGTAGCCTCTGGCACCTAAATCTTAGGCATTAATTCATTGTTGGTTATTAAGCCCCTGTACCTTTATTAAAGATGTTATAAATACACTTTTTCAATAGTTGCTAATATGTAAAGATAGGGCTTAGAGGGACATATGTACTTATAGCTTCACATTTAAACAGGTCAATTTAGTAAATGTTCCTATCTAATGTAATATTCTGAACTAATCCTAATCCAAGTCATATACAATATCCATGATTTCTGCTTCTCTGGTAAAATAGTTGTCCACCTAATCTCATTAAAACCAGTAGAGGGAGCGCAGTGGCTCGGTTTAAGAGTGCTTGACTCGAGACCGAGGAGACATGGGTTCGAGCCTCATCGGCGCCACTGCGTTGTGTCCTTGAGCAAGACACATTAATCATAGCCTATAACTGGTTTAACACAGGAAGACCCGCCATACATAACTGAAAGATTGTTGATGGGACGTAAAGAATCAAATCAAGAAATCAAACAAACACCAGTTTAATCATCAAACAGTATTATGACTGCAAGCTAGTTAGGGCCTGCTCCATCCCAAACCTCTTTGAAATTCAACAGACATATTATATCTTAAATGAAAATTCAATGTACATCCAATTATAGATGTTTGCATACTGTAAGCCTGGGCGTTAGCCTGTAACAGCTTGCTATATATGTTACTATATCAATTTGAGAAAAAGAAAAATGAATGTTTGAGCTACAGAAGCAAGGCATTAGATAATCAATTGATATTCTAATAGTCTGCATACTGGATGTATTTACTTCATATGAAAGCTGTTTAACATTAATGTGGCTACTTGTTGTATTATGTGCATAACATGAACTTAATTATAATTTATAAAACGGTCATTCTGGATATGGTCATTTAGTTTAACAACTGCTCTGTGTTGGTTTTAACTCGTTTTGATCAGGTTTTACAAACATATACTCAATTGACAAATACAAAAAAAAACAAAGTTTGCTTTTCTATCCTGAATATTTTGTCTTATACGAGCTAATGCACAGCCCTACCCCGAATTTTACAGAGGAGCAAATTTGGTTTTTGTTGCACAGCGTGTGGATATTTTACTTTTTCTTGAACAGTCTTGCTCATATATCACTCAGTTTCTAAGACCAGGGCGCTTATTTAATATATCAGCTTTTCGCGATGCCATTGGTGATGCCACAGGCAGGGTTCTTATTGGATTCCATGCACTTTTGGGTGCTGATATTAACTGGTTCATTGTCAGGAAATGGCAAGATATCATGGTGGAGGGATTCAGCAACGCTAGAGACTCTATCCAAGAAGCATTCTGTTACCTCCGCCCAGTGCACTTGAAGCAGTGTTACGGATGCACTAGAGGAATACGTTTTCGTAAATTGTATCATAAAGACGTCCATGTTGTTCGACTCACTGAGTGAAGGTGGTGGATGTTTTAGAGAAAAAAAAAGCTGAATTGCTAAACCTGCACCTTCAAGGGCTGCGTTTCTCGACGGTGTCAAACGTACGCAATATCAATTCATCATTTGGAAATCCACATCTGGCATTTATCCTGACTTTCCAATGCCTGACAATTATGGTTTGAAGCGGGACTGGGATAAATATATTTACTTAATGATGACATTGCCTCCTGCCCCACCCCCCCCCCCTCCCCCCCGAAGCCCCTCTGCAGCTGATAAAATAAGGTTATGTCTGTATGTGAAATATCTCGTTTTAAGTGCAAAGCTAACCATTTACATTGTACCGAATTACCCATGTAAACTATTGTAAGTAGGTAATATGCTTAGGACTTTTTAAACGACTGTTTTCATGTGGATTCGGGCAAGTTTAACCATATCAATAAGAAGGCCCTCCAGTCCGATTTTGACCTCTGAATGATCAAAGATGGACGACTCTACCTATAGTAGCATGCAAAAGGTAAATCGGATTGTAACAATTTTCTATTGCTCGTGCTATCGAAGTGTAGAGGTTTTATCCTTATTTCCATTTCATGTGCAACTAAGTCGGCTCATCTAACTTTTGATCCTTCAGAGGTCAAAATCGGACTATTGTTTGGTTGATAGTGGGTTATTCCTGCCCCTATATTTTCTTTGGCAGTAGGATAAGCAGCTGCATATAAGCATACGAGTAAGAGATTATATTCAACCCGTTTGTTATCACAAACACTGATTGTTTTTCGTTCACCCCAATGCTATTTTCCGTAAATCGTGACGGCATTTACGTCCCACCCATCGAACTCACTTCGTCCGATCTGAATATATTTTGAATGTAACAATTTGCATTCAGTGTGAAGTGTTTGCATTCAGTCATGATTCGCTAAAAGAACGTTTCCATGCGTTAGCAATGGACAAAATGCATATAAATGGTATTTACATATTAGACGTCATTTTGGTGACGTCATCATTTTGTTCTGACACGAAATAAGTATCGGCGACATGTTGATTTTAATTATTTACCCCCTAAGATTGAATTTGGTATATTTTGACTGATATTGGAAAACAAAATGCAAGAAAGTGGCGATTGCCATATACCACAATGGACATAACGTTTAAACGGCACTGACACAATATGCGCTATTTTGATGACGTCATAATTTCGTCCAGACGTGAAACCCAGATGGGTGACCAGGTGATTTCCATTAGTTATCCCATAAAGTTTGATTTGGTATAGGTCACCATAAATCGGCATCAAATTTGCACCGGAGTCCCAAAGGCCCCTGACTATTCAATAAGATCAATAAGTTCATCTTTAATTATAATTAAATTATGAGGTAAAGAAGTGTAAAGAGTAGAAAAATCATAAGTAGACAAACTGGTCGCATTGAAATCTCTAGCTTTAGGTTTATCCAAAATTTCACCTGAATTTTTAATAGACCAAAATAGATTTTTACCGGATCCCTCATATACATTTTCACAGTACTTGATAACATGTTTTAACAGCTGTAAGACATTAGGTTAACAATTTAGAAAGTTCTGTGGTCGTACAAGAAATAGAATTAGCAATAAATCTTGCTTTATAGGGTTTTTATGGAGTTTAGGTAGCCAGTACAACGTAGGAAATTTGTTTTGGTTTTCTTTAGCTTTGACACCAAAATGTAGGGCTGTAAGACAACCATGTCCATCGACAACCACCCTCTTACTCAAAGAAGGTTGTAGCTTATAAGCATTGGTGTCAACAAGCTCACGCTTAAGAGTATTGATATAATACAATCGTCAAACAACTACAACATTGTTAGCAGCTTTATCAGCTGGAACCAAAACATAGTTCATATGGAAATTCTGGATACCTCATTTAAGATGACGAAAAGAAGATTTAGGTTTAGGGGGAAAAAGATGTGTATTACGAGAGTAAAATGAAATACGAGTATCAATAATTTTAAAATGTTAATTTTCCATTCCTTCAAGGCATCAGGTTCAACATTTTATCGTTTACACCAACGATTACTGAAGTCATTTAAAGAAGCAGCGATCTCTCTACGACATTTAGGGAAATCAATATTAGAGGGAAATCTATATTTATGCTTTTGAAATAAATTTGAGAACTCTAGAGTCAGGAATGTCTTTTAGATTACAGGAGAAATTGGAATCTATATTTATATCAGTTACAATGTTATTAAAGTTAAATATAGAAGACCTAATTGGTTTATTATATTTATAATAAAGTTTTAATCGGTGGGTTGGTGCCTGGTGCTTATTTGTAGCTTTGCCCACTGTAGCTCAACTTGAGGATTTCTTTAGCTCAGACTATCTGTGAGTCATGAGCCCTTTGCTTTGTTTCATCATTGTGTTTTAATTTAATTAGAGTGTTTCTCCATAATAATACATTGAAATTGTTAGAATGGCTCCATGTGAGCTGAACATTTTTGTGCTTCAACTACAGCAGAGTATAGGGCAAAAATTTGGTACCAGTTAAATGCATTTAAGCCCCCTGATGGCTTAGGCTGCTCTCCATTCTAAGGCGGTGGTTCTGCTGTTGTTGATCTGTTGTTGATTGTTTCTCCCGTTGTGGGAGTCCTAAATGTTGTGCGTTTTGTTGTGCGTTACTTTATGTCCATTCTGGCTGTTCGGTCGTCTTAACGAGGAAGAGAGAGCTAGTTGCTTTGCTTGGTTTTTTCTTCCTGATGTATCGTGGTGGTTGCGTGGCTCTTCCTCGTGGTGCCGTGGTTTTATCTGCAGCTTGTGATTCTGGTATTTCCTGATCATACTTACATACTATTTTGGACAACATACGTCATTAATATTGTTGCTATACTTCCACAAAACGCTTTGGGGTGTGACTATAACGATAAATGCATTGAATGAATCGAGGGTCATTACTATTATTGTTTCAAAGATGCATAGTAATAAGGCTATTCTATTTTTCATAAAAACAGGTAAAGCATGATTTTTTACTGCTACGCGCATATGCAATAGTCTGTGGTAGGTTCACTATAACTGTAAACTAAGACTACCTGCACGCCCAAAATCAAGGTAAACTTGCCTGTGTTTGTTTACATCGATTCTCATCTATCTTTAAAAGTACAATAAGATGTCGTAGTAGAAGTATACAGTATGACGCGCACGCATAACTCTTGGATACATTCCTTACCGAAAGTTTAAAGGATCAAGGAGATGTCCTGTTGTTGCGTTAAATCTCCCTTCAAGTCATTTGTGAAAAACCAAATCTACAAACTATGAAATTTGCAATAATTATCATGACAATGAATGGACAAACATTTATATCATTCAAAAATATATTTAATGATGTTCAAACTGAGGCCAAAGGGGAGATTTATATGGTTTAACATAACTAGTCCAAAACATTATATTTGGACACTTTATCAGTTGAATAGCTAAAAAGTAAGTTTTTATATTATTGTCGTGCCAACCAAAAGTGACAGTGACGTAATACTTTATTTACAATTGCTAAGCAAAACACTTATGTGTACACTTCACTTAAGCTATTGCGAATCGACAGATCACTTGTGTATTAATCCTATCCGCAGGATAGGATTAATACACAAGTGATCTATCGATTCCTAGTCCCTGAAAACTTTGTAAACAAAACATGACGCCACTGTCACCTTTGGCTGACACGACAGTAATTTCGCAACTGTGTCCTACCATCAAAGAATGCAAAATAGATTCATCAAACAATGTCTGACTCGATCGACAAACGGTAATCGGTAAGTTTGCGCACGATTTAAGCGTGCAAAATGCAGTTAATACTTTCATCTGTAAATAGACAAACGGGGATGCTACATTTTTTCGTTTAAAAGGTATGTCCCTCACCATGACCCAGCAAAGCCTTTAAATGGTAAACGGCTATAATGTATTTACATAATATATACTGAACGATACTTCTAAACCGCCACTCAATATTTTCTCAAATATCTTAACATATATGATACGTAAATGGCTACAATTTACACTCAATATGGAAAAATTAATCATACTGAACCTGTCAAAATTTCATTTTCATAAATTGAAATTAACGTGCTCAATTGATAGACTGTATAAAGGCACCATCGCATTTCATTTTCACACAAACGCTAAATTTTGAACTCATCGCACAAAATCAAGTATTCCAGGGACCTAAAGTGAAAAACACCAACTTTATGGTGTTATAAATGGACTTTATTGAACATTTTTGGGTTCGCTTTTATTAAGTTGGAATTTTCAGGTAATCCAAAATGCTCCTATGGAAGCCCATATGACATAAAACAACACAAGAATGCTTTATGGAGATGACATGTTTTTGTCGACAATATTATTGGAACTTTCTGGTGCTGTAAATGGACATTATTGAACACTATCGTGTTGATTTATAAATATAAAGTAGCAATTTTCATGCAATTCAGTGCTTCTATGGAGGCCCATATGGCCTAAAAGAAGACAGAAATGTGTGTATGGTGATGAAGTGTTTTTGTCAACAAAATTAATGAAACATCCGTCACCCATTAAGCGTGTACTGCACATCAATCTCGACACTTCCGACGTTCCAATGCAGCATTTGTGCATTACCGCACCAAAGTATGGTGGACTATACAGGACATTTTATAACATACGCAATACTCATTTTTTGTCGATTTTTCTCGTCATACGAGTGCAAAATGAAAAATGACCGACAGGTTGTGGTGTAAACTGTCGGCTCTATCAAAACATGCGAAACCTTGCGATAAATTATGAATCAGTCTCAGTGAGACCCCTATTTCGATTGAACCTATAGCCCGACCCCTCTACTTTATACTCATACAACCCAAACGGTGTTATTTTTGTAATAAAATAAAGTTGTCCGATAGTTGTCGATAAAAATGCGAGTTTACACAAGGCGAAAAAACACTTAGCATCGTGTGCCACGTGCAAAACAGGTATTAGTACTCTATTGTTACGCATAAATGAACATCTTTATTGAATCAAACCTTGTTATGTTCAATCGACCGATACATGTGACCAAATATACTGTGTTAAATATCATGTGTTACAGTTTAATAATAAATGAGATATATTGAAAAAATGTGTTGTGTTAACTGGCGGTTTAGAAGTTTCGTTCAGTATATAATAGTGGGAAGCTGGGTCAAGGTTGGGAACATACTTTTATACGAAAAAACATTGAAAACATTGAAATATCCCTATTTGTCTATTTACAATCATAAGTATTAACTACATTATGCACGTTTAAATAGTGCGCGGGAATACTCCGATCAGAAACATGAGAAAGATCAAACAAGATATTGTTAGATAAATCTAGTTTACATTCTTTGATAATATAGATAATACATGAATGCTCCAAAGCATTAATATATTGATACCAAATACATGGGCTACAAGTGAAAGCACGGTCGAGCCTGCTCAAACGTGCATTCTCACCCGAGCCATCACTGTTTGTACATTCCTGACAAATGATCCTACGTTACATCCCGTGTGCAGATACTAAAGTGGAAGCCCGACAAGCTCTTAGATATTGTCATATTATAGTGATAGTTTATATAATGAATGATTTTACTCGCATAGTAAGCAGACAAGCTCGGCCTTGTAGAGCAAGGTCACAACTTCGCATTGGCCTCTGAAAGAACATTTGTTTGTGTCATAAAAAATCTAGTATAATGTAAGTAAACACATGACAGTCCTTTTTCTGGAGCTATTTCAATAGTGTGAATTCAATCACACCTCAAAGCGTTTTGCTATCTATTTTAATACCTGTAAACACCGCTTAATAAGTGATCATGAACATGAACATATACTTTATTTATCTCTCTCTCAGGTCATACAACATGACATATGAGGTAACTGGAATAAAAATTCAATCATAATTCTCAATTAACGGGAAAGGAATACATGTAATTGCTTAATGCCAAAGACTGTCATGGCTATCTTTACTTTTTTCTGAATTTTATTTTATTAGAATTTTCGTGTGTTAATTTATATATTTGAGGAGTACTAACAAGGAGACGAAAAGTGCGAGTACAATTTTCTAAGCTTTTTGGGGAACAGATCAAAAATATTTAAACATCCATCCCAATAAGGCTATAGGTAACAAAGGTAAATAACCAAGCATAGCCTTGTAAAGTGTATTTGCAATACTTACCTCCCTTAGCTTTTACTGACAGTCTCAAAACGGCGTGTCCTGCTCTGCACAGAGACCAGAACATCGTCGTCTGGAGCCAAGAATATGTCGACAACCATGTAGTATTTATTTAACCATTATTCATCAAATGTTGTGGGTACTCAAAGGAACTGTTTGTATATATGACGGTTCATTCGACACCCGTACATGTAATATACTGACGTGTAGAATATAGTGTAACAACACACAGAGGCATTAGACAATTGGACGGCTATCTTGTGCACCAAAACATGTTTCTACCAAATAGGGTATATCATCCAAATACATGGATCACTTTGCCTTTATGAGTTCATTAAGTGATATTATTTTTCTTTAAATTATTTTGTCAAAAAGACTGTGACAGGATGGCATTTGTCTTCAAGTGTGCATCTGTAGTTGATAAATTTCCCCAAAAGCTAAGCACTGCATCATCTGTCTTTGCTACAAACTTTAACCCTTAAAGCGCCAATCACGACTGCAGCAGACGAAAAAGTTCGCGACGTTTTTCCTAATTTCGGAAAAAAAAATAAGGTATGCTATTTCATTAGTAGATTCTCCTGAAATGCCATGCCTTACTTTTTTTTGAAAAAGCCGCAAAATTCGACATTGTCGTCTGCTGCAAAGTTTAGGAGGTGCTTTATGTATTAATCGAGCAGCACTAATATTGATAACGGATATAACAATACACATCTTACTAAACAAAAGTGAAAACGCTACACCTGAATTGTTTGCAATTTATAATCAAAATGATACAAGCAAGTAAAGCAAATGAAAGTGCATCTGAATTTTCAAAGACTGGGTTATGCATAACAGTAAAAGTTTCACATATGTTGTCACAAGGAAACACATGAAAGCCATTTACAGCTATACCAGATATAGATGCATACAAACTTGACAAACTATGAACTTACCATTCACAGTCATTGAAGGATTATAAAGTTAACTGGCAAGCATAGAAAAGATTTTGATATGTATTTCTTTAACTCGTCACAAGGTGTTGATATGACAATGAAGTTTGGTTAGGCTAGGGGTAGGCTGATAACACCCTTGAATACTTAAGAAATGATTTTGTTGGTAGTTTCCTCTTATCTTCATCAAAATTTATGTTTATAATCTCTTCACAATACAACCTAGACAAATAGTTTCATTTCCAACACGTTCCTTGTATGGTCACATGTGAAGTACTTATTACACTTGTTTTGTAAACCAATCACTGATGAAGATTGAAATGAAGATAAATGAAATCAGCTCTGAGGTTCTTTCAAAGGTTTAAAGTCACCTTCCTATCCACCATTGAATTTGAAACGAATATATGAAGATAATTACAGCCAATCCAGACAGAGATGCATAGAAACCATTTAGAAAGTCTTTTCTAAACCTCTTGTCAAGCTATGAACTCACCATTCATATTCATTGAAGGATTACAAAGTTAACTTGCAAGCATAGAAAAGATTTTAAACTTTGTTTGCTTAACTTCTTACTATTTCTCACAAGGTGATGACACTTCTTATAAAGTGTCATATTGACTGTGTGGTAGGGTTTGTCCACACAAAAAAATATTAAGACATACGAGGGAGGTTCAATATGTAATGAAAACAGCCCAGTAAATCCCAAAGTTTTATATCCACACATTTCATAGTTACTTTCATTAAAAGGTCTGTTTCTTGGCTAAATAAATGTAAAATTGCAGTTGTCCAGTTCCGTATCTTATTTACACAAGCCACTTTCAAGATAGGGTATTGAAGTACACTGCGATATGAAATAAAACAATGTTTTCAAAAGCAGATAACTACATGATCGAGGGATGTTTTCAGCCTGTTTCTTCGTGTGGTAAATATCCATATATGGGTGATATATACCTGCAAAATTAATTGATATTGCTTCATATTCTATATAATACTGAGGCTGCCATTTCGGTTAAAATCCTTCTTCATGCTACATTTTCTGGCATTCCATTGACAGGGTCGTTTTTGCGTGAACGAATACATAGCGAAATCTATACGAAAATCATTTGTAACATTTTTCTGGTCGCTTTGATGTTCATTAGCAAGTAATACAGCCAATTTTGAAATTTCCATATTTAATTTCACTCCTAAAGTATCCCCAAGTATGTCATTTGAAATAATAAAATCACTTAAAAGAATGCTATCTCTGGCTTACACTGAAATGGATCAGGCAAAATACCGCGTTTCATTGATGTTTGCATTCAAGTGCATTAATTGGACATTGTTACACATATTTAGATGTACATAATCTGGCTGGCTAATTTCAGACAATAAAATGATACGAAACGAAAATGGTATACCACTAGGGTGAGATACCCCTAGATATTGGTTTCATTTTTACAGTTCTGCTGCCAATGCACTGTGTGTATTGAGACTTCGATACAATCAAACTTGTCCTTTCCTGGTACAAAGCCACATTTTCGATTTTCAAGAACGGTGCGTATTTTAGTGTTACGTACATTGCTTTAAACAATGTCAACGTAAGAGGGGGTAACGCAATAAAACCGTTTGCACGAGAAAACGGTACCGGCCAAAAGCTTGCATCGTTATAGCAGATATAGGTAAAATGAGCCAGAAAACTATGGATATGTGATTCATGCATGTTTTAAAATGTTAGTTTTAGAAAAAACAGCATGCCTTTCTACCTTAAAAGTTTGTTAAAACCAGTCTTCGCAATTCAGAGGAAAATAATTGCAGTGTATAATAGTGTGCTTTTTAAAAAGTCTGTAACTTATTAAATTTGGTAAGATGAAATAATGTTTCATGCACCATTATAACGGCAACGCTTTGATCTTTCGTTTGGCGTATGGCATAAAATCCTAACGCGTTTGTGGAAGAAGTTATGAATGGGTTTTCATTACATATTGAACCCCCCTCGTATGTCATAAGCAAACCTGATTTAGCAAAAAAGCAGATTAGAACAATTTCCCATAGGTGAAACACAGAAACACATTTCTTCACTGCATTTCAAGTCGAATTTTTTATCAAACTAGTGTAAATTGATAAGATAAGACAAGAAGCTAGAATTTTATTAGCACTAATTTTAGCAATTTATAGAACTATATAGTTTTTCATGCTGGACTATAACTAATTAGAAGATTAAAGACAAAAGTTATTAATTTTGGAATTTTACTGATTCTAGTTTCTGATAAGTGTATTTAATATTGGAATTTTACTGATTTTTTATACTGATAAGACATAGTTTTTCATGCTTAAATTTCACTATTATAAGTGATAAGTTGAGGGAAGTTCATGCTGGAAAATTGCTGCCTCTATTTACTGATCAATTGAGAGTTGTTCATGCTGGAATATTACTGATTATAGCAACTGATAAGATTCATGCTTGAAATTTACTGATTCTATGATTATTCTAGTATATCAGATTTGCAAGTATGGTAATTTAGATATTCAAGTTGTATAGATGGAACCAAGCAGGAAACGTTGTGGAGGTGGAGTTCTGCTGAACATTGTAAGGCACTGATCAGCTGTGCAGCTACTACACAGCTAAGTGCATCTTTGTTTTTGCAGATGCATAGCAGGTTTTCTAATGTTGTGGCTAAATTAGATGAATGAACAGTCCCAATCACACCAAACAGAATAACACACAACTTAAGATAAAAAAAATATCCCTAGTTTAAAAGCAAAATTACACATATTGTTTTCTAACACAAACATTATGGTAATCTGCGAAGGACTTATCACGCTTGTCTTTGTTAGCATATCAACAAAGAATGGAAGATAAAGCAATTTATCTCAATGATTTCTTCATTAGTTTAGTCAACTTTCCAATCCACCTTTGAATTTGAAAAGAATATTACACTTGTTTGCTGTTTGTCGGGCCCACTGGGGTTTACCTGTTGGATTTCTTTTGCTCCGGTATTCAGTTTTATTTACTGTTGAGTCCTTATCTTTGCTTTATCTCCTTGTTATATCTTGATTTATATGTTTTAGGAGATGATGCATTGATAAGTTAGGGGTCTTTCATGCAAACCAAATATCTATGTGTCGTGATCCACATCTGAATTAAGGGTGAGGTTGGCGTGCCTTTAAACCGGTTTAAGCCCTCCAGTAAAATATTTTACTGACGGTTCCAAGGCGGTACTTCTTTTGATGATCTTTTATGTTTTTGTTCTGTCTTATGTTTGCTATGTCTTTGGGCGCGTCTGTTTATATGTTCTTTGTGGTCACCTGCTGGGAAAGGGCTGACCTCTTGGCTCTCGTTTGTGGTGTCTAACTGTGAGTTCGTTACTTTCCCATAGGTATCCTGGGTCGGGTGTGGTACTTGATTGTATCGACTCCTGATCTTTGCACCCTTACTTACTTTGAAAATAATCAAAAGATTAAGAAGAGTCTATTATAATGGTTTGTATGCATCTCTGTCTGTATTGGCTGTAGACGTGACAGGGGTCCATTTTTTCAGATGACAAATTTGAACAGAAATCTAACACAGTTAAGCCTTCAGAAATCCACTATCAACCAGATCTAACTGCAAACAAGAGGACCCTTGTGCTCTGGGTCGCTCACCAGAGAATGACTGATCAGTGGCGTGGAACCGTTTGTGAAATTTTGGTAGAGTGCACCATGAGGAACGATTCTGTGAAATTATATTGACTTTGGGTCAGTTGTTCAGGAGGAGATGTCGTCTAAAAGATTTCTTATCTAGAGCTCTGGCAGTCCTTCTGTTTAGTAGAGCAGAACCATTTTTTGCAATTTTGAAAGAGGGCATAATGGGGTACATTGATGTGAAGTTATATGGAATTTGGAGCAGTGGCTCAGAAGGAGATGTCGTTCAAAGACATTTCTTATCTGGAGTTATGGCAGCCCTTTTATTCGACAGAGTGTAACCATCTGTGCAATTTTGGTAGAGGATGTTATGAGAAAAAAATTCTGTAAAATTATTTTGAATTTGGGTCAGTGGTTCCGGAGATGTCGTTTAATAGATTTCTTATCTGGAGCTCTGGTGGTGCTCCTGTGCGGTAGAGCTAACAATTTATGCAATTTTTAAAGAGGGCGTAATGGGGACCATTCATATGAAGTTATATGAAATTTGGACCAGTGGTTCAGGAGGAGATGTTGTTTAAAGGCATTTCTTGTCTAGAGCTCTGACTGCCCCTTTGTTCAGTGGGCTGGAACAATTTGTGCAATTTTAGAAGAAGGTATCATGAGAAACTATCCTGTGAAATTATTTTGAATTTGAACCTATGGTTCAGGAGGAAGTGCCGTTTAAAGGTATTTCTTGTCTGGAGCTCTTGCAGCCCTTTTGTTCAGTGGAGCGTAACCATTTGCGCAATTTCCGTAGAGGGTATTATGAGAAACAATTCTGTGAAATTATTTTGAATTTGGGTCAGTGGTTCAGGAGTAGATGTCGTTTAAAAATATTTCTTATCTGGGGCTCTGGTGATCCTCCTGTTCGGTGGAGTGGAACCATTTATGCAATTTCAAAAGAGGGCATCATGGGGAAGATTCATGTGAAGGTAGATAAAGTTTTGACCAATTCTGAAAGAGGGCATCATGGGAAACATTCATGTGAAGATATATGAAATTTGGACCAGTGGTTCAGAACGAGATGCCGTCTAAAGAAAAAAATTACGCACGTACCAACGGACGGACGACGGACGGACAGATGACCGACGACGGACAAAGACTGATCACAATAGCTCCACTTGAGCCTTCCGCTCAGGTGAGCTAAAAATGGTAGTCTAGACATGTAACAACCAGAAATGAAGGACGCTTTGGTCGTTTATAAAAGCAATCTTAAAAAGCAAGGCTTTCATCAAATTGGCCAAGCTCGAAATTTTATCACTGAAATCTCCATAGGAAAATTAATGTGTTGTTGCATCTTAGTCTGAGAACATTACTAGTCAAGAAATGGTAGAGACAATGTGCTTATAGGTCTACCTAATTTGGCAAAAGAAAATTGTCGAAAACCGTGATAAATCCGAAGAATTTAATACTCCCTTTTTGCTTTTGTCTCAGGGAGACAATTTACATTTTTTACAAATTTGATAAATTTGAAATTGATTTCTGAGCTTGTTTGAAGTGATTAGTCGGTTTTCTTGTGTTTTATGCAACACAATTATTATATGACCAATTCTAATAAGCATAACTATCTTTTTTGCGCAAGCGCAATTGCAAAAATCAGTGAATAAAGCTTAAAGCACAAAAAGGAACAAAAGAGACAATTTGTGGATTTTTGACGAATAGTTTGCTGGATGGTCCCTTTTGCATCATACTCTAATTAAATCCATTGGTTGTATGACAGATGTGATATAGCTTTAATGCTGAAAAAGACATCAACTGCCATCAATGACAGCTGGCAGCAAAGTCATTGGGTAAAACCTCTATAAATTTCGACTCATGCTCTGTAGCCTTTAAGAAGTTACAATCAACAATATTTGTCTAAGATGTTGAATAGAAGGGCATCTAACAGCTATACTTGGAAATACCGATTAGAAACATCGTTTAAAGGCGACGGTGTTAAAAATTAATAAAACGTCAAACTGTGAAAACATTGTGAAAAACAATCATCAAATTTCAGGATTTATTTTGTTTTTTCTTTAATAAGTAACTAAAAATAGCTTCAAAATGGGTTCAGCCTCCCCTTGTGAACAGAGACGGCAACTCTGTCAGCTAGTCTTAAAGTCTAACGCCACATTAGCACAGTCACTCAATTTAAAAAGTCTATGTTTACTTATTTTACATGGAAATCCTTGTGTTGTGAACTGTGTGTGTATCTGCATGCCAGAAAATAAACTTCAGATCCAGTGTGGATGGTATGACCAATTAAAAAATAATTAACTTGCATATTATATATTAGGCAGTATGGGTCACATCAGTATTGCTTATATAGGCATTGCCTTAAGATATTCTGATTTTGTTACATGCTCATAACATCAATTTTATTGGATTATTTGTTATTCACCCTCGGAGCTTAACTAATTACTTGAAAAAGTTCAGTATTCCAGCTAGACTAAAGACATGTGCAGATCCAGAAAGTATTTACAAAGGGGGTTCAACTTTGAAAACTAATCTTTTAAGTTGATGAGGGGGATCCAATTGCCACGATAGGTGGGGGGATCACCCGCACGCAAGCGAAACGCCATTTAAATGGCGTTTTGCTGGTGCGCTGATCATCGCTCAACATTGAATGCTGGCTTGGTAGCTTTGTGATTTTTCAGGGGATCTTGTCCAGTATTGCTAAGATCCGCCCATATAAAGAGGAGCACAGTAGGCTGGATTAGGCCAGACCTGGTCACAGAAACCAAAACAATATGTTTTGTTACCTTGGGGACCACCCTCAGTGATGTTTTTATTGCTTACCAGTCGTGGATCCAGAAAGTTTTGTTGGGGTGACGGAGGGGGTCTTCAGGTCCAAAGTTTTGACATTTTTGTTTAGTCATCACATTATTTTACAGAGGGGAGAGGGGGTCCATACTAGTATTCCTAAGAAAACCTATATCCGGTAGAAAAGCGGACAGATGATGGCCCACTACTGAATGTTGGTTGGGTAGCTTTGTGATTTTCCGAGGTGGGGTCCATACCATTATTCCTTAAGGCATGTGCGGATCCAGAGGGGGGACAGGGGGTCCGGACCCCCATGAAAAATCACAAAAATACAGGGTTTCTTAGCAATACTGGTCCGGATCCCCTGAAAAATCACAAAGTTGCCAAGCCAGCATTCAATGTTGGGCCATCATCAATGGCGTTTTGCTGGCGGGCCGATGATGACCCGCTTTTAGTGCTATTTTGATCCTCTTTCCCCTTATCAAAAAAAAGTTGGACCCCCTCTGGCAAAATTTTCTGGATCCGCGCATGTTAAGGAACCTACAGCTTTGTGATATTCCAGGGACTCGTTCACGTTTACATTAATCAAAGCATTGAACATTATATAATTTGGTTACTATGACATATATAATGAGGATTTTCTGGATTGAATCAGAATACGAAAGTCTTTTGGAGAATGAACTAGTCCAAACAATCCATCAATGTTCTTTAAAGACATGTCCTCGCCAGGTGGAGCTGTGATCTTGAAATTCTGAACAATGGCGCTTAGAAATAGGAATAATTCCATCTTTGCAAGAGATTCACCAAAACAATTTCGCTTTCCTGCAAATATATGAATATTCTTACAATTTTCTAAATAAAATTACAATGTCATAAGCGCAACCCACAGATTTGTCAAAAGTGTTACTAAAGAAATACGTCTGCATGTTTACGTTGAAATATCACAGGTTACTTCATTTTAGCTGTGTTCTTGATGCGGTGAGTCTATTTGTTTGAGGGTTTGGATGGCGGGGGGGGGGGGGGGAGTCTGGTGGCAAAGAAATTCTGATTATTCACTATTCATTAACGTTTTCTTCAATTCATTAAAAATAGGATTATTCATTAACTTTTATGCCCTCATTATTCACTATTCATTTTTTTGGCTCATTATTCACTATTCATTATAAAAAGGGCCATTATTCACTGATCATTATACCTCATCCAGAACCTCTTGTTCGTGTACTGGTGTCGTATTTAAATTCATGTTCTAATCATGCGATTAATATGCTGTTTCTTCGTGAGTTTTAACTCGACAGTACTTAAAAAGAGCCCCAGGTTTTTTGCATGACATTATTCGGAAAATTAAGTGGCCCAGACTCATCATTTTATGTATGCTTTTGTGTGTGAAAACGTTGTGCGTGGTTATTGTGTTGTGAGGACGTTATGATATATTCGGAAGTTTACAGCTGACACCATTTTGCTTAGGGAAATCTAGCGTAAGAAGGATACTTTAATGTTTAGCAGCATTTTCAGTCCAATATGGGTTGGAATCAGGTAATTTATGCAAGAAAAATGATAACACAAGTGTTGGTGTTTTTTTATTCATTTTCATTGCATTAACAATTGCTGGGTCCCTATGAAGATGTTTAAGGCTCATAACGCGAACTTGTCTTACAATTGCTTTATCCATGATGTTCATATTTAACACAATGACGGCTCATATTGCAAAGATGACAAAAAAATATTATTGCCAATATGCACGCAAACTAAAAGATCAAGGTCAAATAAATTGAAAATCTGTTTGATAACCGCAATATTGGTTTTTCCAGATAACTATCCTGTGTTTGTACATTATGAGTTTAGTCTGTATCAACGATACTATTATTAAGTATCTTGAGTGCAACCACACAATATTTTCACATTTGAACCCACGCAGCAATCAGTTAAGCAGCAAAATACAAGTTTACTTAGAATTACTTAATGTTGAATTTATCACCATTACATTGATATTAATGAGCATTAAACTCATTTGTTATTTTAAACAAGTGAAGGACAATAATGATAAATTTATAAATCTGAAATCAAATGTTTGGCCTTAACTCTTGTAAATTGTTCACGTGTAAGTTATGGTTTGTGCGTATGTACAGGAGGATTATCCACGAGCTTTAGCAAGTGGATTATCCTCCCGTACATACGCACAACCATACAATAGCTGCCTTTTTGCACCAGCATGCATGTTCACTCTGTGCATTGTAAGATATTTGATGTAGAACATTGGAATATCACTCAAAGGTGCAATAAAGATAATTAAACTGTGTTAGAATCCACAGTATCTCAGTTGGATATTTACTTTCTGGAAGCAACATGAACAATTTGGTTTTCACCAGGACAGATTTTATGCACGGAATACCCATTATGGCAATTGTAGGGTAAAGATGATAATGGCAAGCAAAAACGGGTTCTTATAATAGAAACTATTTTTTTATTTGAATAATTGACCGAATGTTCCTTTAAACTAAAGAGAAAATTGCACAATTAAAACGTGCTTTCATGGAAGATAATCCCGTTTGAACTCTTTAATTTATTTAAAGGGGAATGTGGTAGTATGAGTGTGTATTTTGGGGCTCTTTGTCATGGTTATACTTTAAATTGCCATTTTGTCTATTTAGTCATTCCGGAACTTATTTTGAAATCAAACTTTGTTTTATCTATATACAACAGCAATAAGTGAAAATCACATCTGTTCAAATAGACGTGAATCAGGTCACGTACTATTCAACATATACGCATTTTACTTACGTTTATTCAATGCTTAACGCTAATTGCAATATCCATAACATATCAACATATTCTCTGTGATAACCTTTTTCTTTCAAACAAGGGCAAAATAAACATAAAGTTCATTTAAGAAACAAAGAACACTTTCATTTTAGGCACGTCACAAAAACTCTGTTTTCTAGACTTGCCAGTCCGTTCTAAGGCGGTGGTTCTGTTGTTGTTGACTTGTTGTTTAGTGTTACTCCCTTTGTGGGAGTCTGTCATTGTTCTATGTTTTGTTGTACGTTACTTTATGTCCATTCTAGTTTTGCAATCATCTTGATAGGGAAGAGAGGGCTGGTTGCTTTGCTTAGTTTGTGTCTCATAATTGTTGTGTGGTTATTTCTCGCGGTGCCATGCGTTTGTCTGCAGTTTGTGACAGTCTTATTTCCGGATCATACTCACTATTTTTGTTGTGTAGCTAGAACAATTCATTATGCTCAAAAACGTATACTACTATTTAGTCGGGAACCAAAATCGTACATTGTGCAAAAACACATTTTATTTTGCACCTGAGAGATATACGGCTGGAGTTTTGCATACTGATAGTCTAAATAGTGCTTGGTATGAAACGACTGTATAGCAATGCGACCAGAAATATTGCATTTCGCGGAAAATGCATTTTGTATGCCGCAAAGGTCAAGTTGAAGAAACTTTCATAGCGTAGAAATTTTGATGTTTCCCTTATCAATCAGTTTATGCGTGTTTTAGTCTTCAAAAGAACCGTCTCGTTTAAAAGGTCCATTTAAGTACCTACAGCATATGTATTGGTAATAAGTTTCCATTTTGCACTTTTATCTGGAGGTTGGATATGAGAAGCCGTTTGGCTAGCCAATAAAACAATACCACACTATCAGATGCGTTTAAAAGAATAGACAGTAATTTGTGTACCAATATAGTCTTCATATTGGTATTTATTCTTTGAAAATACTATGCAAATTACATTTCTGCATCTCAAACAGAGACTGATAGTTTTTATGGTTTTACAAGAGGTGTTTCGTGTTTATTTGAACAAATTTGAAATTGCCGTTTTTATTCATTTCTCGTTATATTTTGTAATAATTGATTTACATAGATAAGTCCGAACTCCAGGAATACGCAATCACTAAGAAAATAGCGCATAGCTTTACTCACTGGTTTGAAACAATCTCTAAAGATGAGTAGTCAAAATTTAAGCGTTTAAAAATGCTGTCCGAAACGAAATCTTGTGAATCATTCCCAAACGATTACTCCTAAACAGATGAAGATTTTCTCCTGGAACCTATTATAAACTGTACATTAATAATTGAAGCGTGTTCTGTTAGAGAATTAATTATTTCCGTTGGATATTTACTTTTCGGAAGCAATTTGAACACCAATTTTCTGGTAGAAAGGTATATATTTACAATTTTTGCTTATGAACTTTTCAAGGTCAAAATGAAACAAAGCACTGAGAGTACTGATGGAAACGATGTCTTGTGATTTTTAGTTCTTGTTGGCTGAGCAGAGTGCATTTTTTAGATGATATTTTAGGAACATTTGAATTTGTATCTGACCAATGATGAAGGAAAAGTTTGATATGATTTCTATTTTTAGCTTTTAGTTTTAACATAGCATAATTTTGAAGGGGCATGCGACAAAATATCAATCTTATCATTTCAAACATGGGCTGGTATGTCTTTAAAACATATTTCACTTTTAGCTCTGGTGGCTATTTTGTTATGTGGGGTCAAACCTTTTGCCCATATTTAGCAGAGGGCATTATGCAGAATACATCACTGAAATTATTTTGAGAGTTTGGATCACTGGTTAAGAAGTTTAGATTTCTATTTTAGATTTTCCTTTCGGTTCATTGTTGCCCTATTTTGAGGGTAATGTGATTTTTTATTGCAAACTGGAAATAATGGTTAAGGAAAGGTGGTTTATATTCATTTCCTTTTGCATAGCTCTTGATAACATTTTGTTCAGTGGAGCAACCCGTTAAAATTTTGCTAACATAGACCTGCATTATAATTGCCTATACTACAACAAGGGCAATAACTAAAGTGTTAAGGGTCGATTTTGACAAAACTTATAGGATATCAGAGTACTTGATACTTATTGTTTACCAAATATGTATCAAATCTGACCAGTAGTTCTGAGATATGGACGGACAAAAATGCGACGGACGGACGACGCCAAAACTATATCCCTCTGACTTTGTCAGGGATTATTAGATATCAGCATAGCTACATACCTAAAAAGCTTTTAATATGTTATGTGTTCTGATAATTCTTATCACCTGGTAAAATATCTTGTTATAGTTTATGTTAATTTCTCTGTCAAATGTCTCAAATTTGTTCCAAAATGTTCACTTTTCCATTTTTTAGCCCATTTTGATGTCCGTTTTTGGTAACGATAGCAAAGGTTAACGTCAATTTAAAAGTTTTACTTTTAAACTTGGTCGATTGTTCTAATAAACCAATAAGAACAAATTGGTGAAAAGCAGTTTTTAGCCCATATGTGGGCCAAAATAGCACCCCTGATGCATGTAGCTCTTTGGCAATATTAACTGTGTATATCTGGCATATACTATAGATATAAAAAGAAGATTTATAGATGGTAAACTTAGGTTTCATTAAGAAAATTTTAAAAAAAAGCAATTAAAAATAAAAAAAAAGAGCAATAAATGAGCCGTGACACGTGATTTCCAAAAATGTGGCATTTTGACAAATGTATATTTAAGTGTTGTATCGATGATCAATTATAATCACCAAATATAATCGATGATCAATCAAAAACTTCGTTCCATTGTATTTTTGGCAATAATCGATGATAATTGAAAAAACATCACACTTGATCCACTTTTAAGCTCCTATTCTAAATATGCAACTTTGCTACAAGGAATGGCAGTTAAATGGAGTTTGCTGTCAGGACGAGTTGTGGTATTAGCTACTAGCACAAAGGTTCTGATCAGACTTGGCCCAAACCTTTGCGGGTCACAGGAAATCTCATGTCACCTTATTCCTTGAATTCCACCCAAATCAGCGTTTGTTTGCATATGGGCACTTGAGTCTTACATATTCTTACAACCACAAGGTTGAGTTTTGTTCATAATGACACAGAGTATGCTCAAATAGCAAAGGTACAAGCAACAGCAAATTGTAAATTTGCAAGCAACTTGTTGGCAAAATTTTTAAACAATATAATAGCTGGTTTCAGCTACTATTTAGACTTCTTACAGATCAAACATAATATCAAGTTTGTCAAAAAGCAAATAAAGCATTTTCATATGCTTCTGCAAAATATACTGTTTGTTTTTTTGTTTGATTTGATTCTTTACGTCCCATCAAAAATCTTTCAGCTATAAAGGGAAATGTCTTCCTGGGTTGAACCAGTACTAGGCTAGGATAAATGTGTCTTGCGCAAGGACACAATGCAGTGACGCTCGTGAGGCGCGAGTCTGGGCCCCTCCATCTCGAGTCAAGCACTCTACCACTGAGCCACTGTATATACATATCTTTAACAAACATGCACTTTTGTTGTAAAAAAATTAACTCATTGTGCTACCAATGCTTATTTTAGGACACAAGGCTGTGACTCTCGGTGGGTGAAATTATTCTGGACTTCAAAACTATATGCAATGACACAATGACAATACATTCTTTACCTCAGACCTACATACAATGACTAGAAACATGTAAACAATCTATACATAAACTCAACTGCCGTATGGCAGTACTGCTATTCAATAGATAACATCATGTTTTACATAGTAGATCTTGCACAAAAGATTATTGCATACAGTATAATATCAAGTTTGTGCAAATGTGAACAAAGCATTTTCACACATTTCCTTTACTTGGCATATGCAAAATATACTTAACTATAATGAACATACACTTTGCCGGGAAAAATTCTAATCCATGTGCTACCAATTGTTATCTTAGGACACAATGATGTGACGCTTGATGGGTGAAAATATCTACTTCAGAACTATATGCAAAGACACATTGACTATACATAATTTCAGACCTACATGTAATGACTAGAAACATTCATACAATCTATACATAAATTTAACAATCATATGACAATACTGTTATTCGATAGATAACATCATGTCATACATAGTGGCTCTTACAGAATTGATCATTTCATGAGAAATTTTAAAAGTTATTGCTTTACTTCAAAGAGTGTTTATTCCAATTGTGTTTCTTGTCACCAAAGAGTTATTAAACTTCTGGCTATGACATTATTTTTTGACATGATTTGTTTGTTTAATTTGTCTTGCTGGTATGTCTTGCTGTCTTCACGAAACTACATACGGAAGGTCCTGAAAGTTCATGATTACCGAGATAGTGTGTGCACAGACGCACATACTGAGTAAAATTTGATTGTATCATGATTCTACGTCTTGATGAATGGTATTTCCATGAAATAAGCCAGTTCATGAGATTATGGTACCTATAGCATATGCGAGTAGCGAAGGCTCAGACATCCTGCGCATCCGCGGAAAATCGTCAGCGCCTTAAGGCTTAACTGCAAGCATAGAAGGAATGTAGATGAAGGTACGTTCATTAATTTAGGATAACAGCCCCACTAGGTGACTGTGAACTTGAAAACAGGAAAGACCTTGAAATGAGAATTCGCTTTATTTTAACCACCACACATATATTGATGTATGTATCATGACTTTCAATTGATTAGTTTTCATGAACAGTCAGACCGTGTGTCTTTTTTGGAAGGAAAAGTCTTCCAATAAAGATGGATTTTTCTTCCTTTTAGTTTTTTTTTCACAGAAAATTGGAAGGTCTTTATACCATCCATCTTAATGAAAACAGTAAAGACCTTGAGATCATCCGCGGCGACATACATATCAGAATTTGCAAAAATCCTTATCACTCGTCTGTAGATGTTTTACCCCGACTTTGTTGTATGACCCAACAAAGTTGCAGATCAGCCTGGGTACCGCACATTCTTATCAGCGCCTTTGTTTTGAATACAAACATTAAACATTTTGTCGGGCCTGGTCTGGGTAAAACCTGTCTGTTAATAATATCAGCCACTGACAAAGGTACATAGTCATGAAGATCAAAGCCGCTGCTTTTATGACACGTGCTGTTTTAAGAGTTGGGTAGCACGTGGTGGCATTGGCGCTTAAAAGCGGACTTTGCACATAAACATAATTGCCCAGATGCATGCGCAGGTCCAAAAGGGGTCCAACTTTGACAACTTTTTTTAGTTGATGATGAGAGAGAAGATCCAAACACCAATATATGCGGGTCATCATTGGCCTGCCAGCGAAACACCATTTAAATGGCGTTTCGCTGGCGTGCCGCTGATGGCCCAAGATATAATGCTGGCTTGGTAGCTTTGTGATTTTAAAGGGAACCGGACCAGTATGCCAAGAAACCCTATTTTTTCAGGGATGGGGGTCTGTCCCCCTCTGGATCCGCCCATGAGGTATCTCCTTTTCATGGTTTGGCATGAAAAGACAATTTCTGTAAACTCATCACTTTCTCTCTTTGCGATCGCGTACACATTCGCAAACATGTCATATAAATTGTTTTGGATCTCGGAAATTCACTTTACAAATTCAAACTATCAATGCCCCACAATTTTATCAAATGGCGGGAGACAGCCAGAACTCCTTTTTAAAATCCCCAGTGGGTGCATAAAAAGCCTTGGTACACCAGCCGTCACAAAACCGAAAAATCGCAACGGAAATTCACTTTTTTTCTTAACGACGTGAAGAGCATTAGACGCTAGTTGGCAAAGATGAGCATGTGCATCTTTATGGTAGTATCATGCGCGGATCCAGGAATTTTTGTCATGGGGAGGGTAGGGGGGTCCACGCTCAACTGACAGAAAAAACACACTCTGGTAACGTTTTCTAAGGCATCAGCTTTTGACAATTTTACAGAGGGGTCCAATAGTTTATTTTAGGGAAAACTATAATTTTTTAAGGTTCCAGAGGGGGTCTATCATTTTCCAGGGGTGTTGGGGTCCAAATTTTTCCAGGGGTTGTGGGGTCCAAATGCTAATTTCTATAGAAACCTATAGAATTTGTGATTTTTCAGGTGGTCTGGGCCCCCCATACCCCTCTAGATCCGCGCATGCGTATGATAGATCCACTTGCGATATACAAATTTTCAAGTCTTCAGTAAAGCCAAGCCCGAAGGACAGGTGGTTCATTTTCCATTCCTGGAGCGTCTAGTGACACCTCAAATCATGGTGAGGTATATGATTCTGCAATATTTTAGTCGAAAACAAATTTGTTGAGACCTCGGACCCTGGTCCGAGTTGAGACAAAGTGATCATCGCGACTTTTAGTCAACTATTCATGGTTTCAGTCTTTCATCATGTATATAAGACTAGGCCTTGATTTCTGGCATCAGTTTTAGAAAAACGGGCTGTCCAATGTTGTCAAATAACCTTCATGCTAGATACATTACCATAACATACCATGCATAAGCCGGGTGCTTAAGATCAAGCAACATACTCGCTGGAAGAATGTGTTTAATGGTAAAAAAAAATATAGTTCAAATGTTAATAATTAGAGCTTAGAACAAATCTACATGGATATGCTCGAGAAGCTCAAAATGGAAGCATGCAGTGTGCAAGAACACATACAATGATATTGTTAAACAACCGCCAGTTTTTATGAAAAGCTAATTCTTGTGTAAATCTACTGATGATGATATTTCTGCGCGTAACGAAACGAAAGTTAAGGTGAATTTTTTTATTATCATTATTCGTTTCTGTCTATCGACAGTGTCTTTTCATGAAATTGACTTAATTTCAAACGCCACCGCTATCATTCTGTCCATAAAAACTAATACCTAACGAACTATATTTTAGAACTATTTTGGTGGCGATCAGATTCATAAAGGGCGGGGAAACGATGAGCAATCCACAAGAAAACGTGTCTTCTTCACTTTTATGACAAAAGGGCTGGGCTGCATTTCTCGTCCGTCTCGTAGTGTTAAAAAGCAAAGAAAAATATAATGATAAAAAACGATTGCAAGATATTGTGCTTTTAACTGCAATATCTGGCTGCACCATAGATATTGCAAACGGTTTATCGTCGTACAAGAGCAGGTTTTCTCATGCTAAGGCATTGTTTTTCTGACGCTCGTTTCAAGAGGCATTCAATGGGGTTAACTGATTTGCGAATTTGTCCCAAATTTTTACCAGTTAGCGTCTTCATAAAACTCATTTTTACCAGTTAGCACATTCATCATTACAAAATATTTTTTTAATCACTGATTTCTCTTAAATTAAACTGATTAAGCGTTATTTTAACAAACAATCTACCGATTTTTAAGGTACCCCGTTGAGACCCTCTCCGTTTGATGTACAAATAAGCTTATAATTCTGTTTCAATCGTATTTAAGCTTTCAATCATCAAGTTTTCAAGCTCACCCACGTTTTTCTGACCATTGGGTTACATTTCAGGCCTGAAAACCGCAACAAACTAAAAAATAGCAATATTGATTTGTCTAGCAGCAGGACAAGGGTTGTTTGCAATAAGGTCATTTCCTAACTAACACATAACGTTAATGTATCGTTTGCAAATGGTCCCAAAATGGTCAGGTCGGACCTGACGTTTTGGTGACGTTTTAAGGACGTATCTCTTATTACTTCCTTTCTAAAACTATTTGATCAAAATCACATTTTCCTTAAAATCGTGTAAAATAAATATTATAAACGTTTGTAGTAATTTAAGAATCGAAGTATCTGATAAAAAGCGGCTTAGCGACGTTTGAAAGACCTTTTAATCTGTTTATATAAATGCTACTAGAAAGTCAGATTTTGTCATTCGAGTGCAACGTTTTAATAACATTTCTATCCCGTCAGTAATGTGTACTTGCTCAAAATGATGCTGTGGTCTGCAATGATTAGAACAATGTTATGGTATATAAACAAAAGTCTAAATTCATTAAAAACGAGTTTATTTGCATGGATGTATGCGTACATTATTAGTGTTTTACCAAGCAAACAAATGAAAACGTCATATTAACGTCAAAAAGACGTTCTTGACCAACCATATCTGAGTTTTGCATTTTATCAAATGTGTTTTTAAGTAACCAAACCTTATTCATTATTTATATTCTGATTTAATTTGCTACCGGGATAGGTACGTTCCGTACACACACTCCCGTTACATGTTGTAGATAAGAATCGACCCATTGCTCTTTCTCACCAATTTTAGCGCGTGGTTTTGAGAACAAAGACTGACAAAGTCTTGATAATTTTGAGGAGTGTTTTCCTTTACATGGTTAAATTGGACTTGTTTTGAAGATGTTAATTTACCGCTAATATGTTGGATGTATTTTGTTTAAAATGTTTGCTTCATAAGCAGACTGTACAGGGTCTACCTGCGTATTTATATATAAAAATCCTCGTAATGTCTTGAAAAAACGTTCCCATTATGTTTTCAAATGACAAAACAATAACGTTATAAGAACATTATATAACATTTCCATAACGTATTTATAAAACGTTATTAGGCCGTACAAAAAACTTGCCATTTTAACGTCATTCAGACGTACCATGAAAACTTTATATTACGTTATTTAAAACGTTTTAAAAGTTTTTCAAAACGTTTTTGTGTTAGCTGGGTTGGTTACTGGTGACTTACACAGGCTGTAACGGTCTAGAGATGCGGACTGGGTAGCAATGTTGAACTGGGGTTCGATGGTATGGGGATTTAGTTTGTATTTTGTATATAGGATACCATTGGAAACAGATGTAAACATCGTTTCCAAAAATTGTAAATAATACTAGAAATACATTATATTTAGGTCAAAAAACTTCTAAATATTGTAGTCAGATAATTGTGGTTCATTTCCATGCAAATGGTTTTCTCTAAAGTTCACCTAGCGTGTCATAATATTGCAAACGGTATCAAACCTGGAAGTAACTCTAAAAGACTGATAAGCATGCTGCGGATTGATCAAAAGCTGTATGTTGGGGCGTAAAGTGATCTATGTGAGATGTTTAAATTGTTCATACAAGAATGTGGCCAAAGGTATTCGTCTCCTTGATAAAAAGCAATTTTGTTTATACAGGAAAAATTTCATGCAAGAAAGAGCTTTTTAGAGATATATCCCATTAAGTTGGAACCCTTAACTGTGTAAATATGGATGATAAATGTCCTATTCCATTTATGAGTTAAATTGTTCTAAAGTTGTCCATAGTATTTACATGTAATTGTGAACCAGTTGACATGCACTAAATTATTTAATATCAAATTAAGTTGTTTTCATATTTTTCATTTCAACTATCTTCTCAAACTTTTCATAGAAAATGAAATAAATTGTTTTAAATTATGTCACAAACGTCTGTGTATGCAGAGTTTAAATGCATACACTTTTTAAAATATCAAGGCGCGCAGTGGCTCATTTGTAGAGTGCTTGACTCGAGACCGTGAGGCCGCAGGTTCGAGCCTCACCAGCGTCTCTGCGTTGTGGTCCTTGAGCAAGACACTTTTATCCTAGCTTAGTACTGGTTCAACCCAGGAAGACCCGTCCCTGTTTAACTGAAAGATTGTTGATGGGACGTAAAGAATCAAATCAAACAAAATCAAGGCGCACCCTTTTTTACGAGATGTGCTGCTAGCAACATGTAAATAATTTCCAAATACATTCCTGGTCAATAAATGTAGTTTTAATGGCATTTGAAGCAAATATATCTATAAATTTAATTTCAAAATCAGAGTGCCCTAATCTACTATATATGCAGTGAAAACCCTAGTGAGATATTACATACATGCTATAATAGCAAAATTTATTGAAAACTACATAAACTTCATTTATTCTGATGATTAAACTTTTCGAATAATCAGAAAAAAATGTATCTTAACAGGGCCGAACCCACATGCTACAAAACTAATTTTCTTTACGCCAGTTCCCGCTAACAACATGGAACTTTTTTGCGTGGGGCCCTTAGGCCCACGCAGTATAACAAATCACCGAAATCCAGACCCTTGCCCTGTAAAATTATCAAGTCTGCAGGCGCTTTCTCAATATTGTATTCCATGTTGCGAAAAGCTTGTGTTTTTGTAGACTGCTACACCGACCTCGTACTAGTCTGTTTCCCTCCTCAAGATCTATCTATCTATGATAGAATAGAGGATACCTGTTGTCGAATTGAGACGATAACAGGGCACCAGTTTAACCTTGTTTATATTACAATTTTGATGGTGGATTGTGTAGCAGTCTAACGTTTTGAAAGCTTCAAACTCACAAATATTAACTCACATATACACAGTATGTAAACTGAAATAAACATCCTGTACCGTTCCTCCGCTAGCTCACGCCTTATAAACATGAATAACAGCACTCGTGCGTAACCAGTAGTCAGAAAATGCGTGTATTTCGGTACATGTACACGTTTCGATTTATATTGTTAGCGATACAGACAATGCACATTCGAACAAGGTAAGAAAAGCCATTTTATCTATTAAATTCCGTTTTATTCCATGATTTTAACGGTTTCCTCCTTTGCATTTTGCTTTGTTAAAAAACGATTTGCTCACAATCAGAGCCGTTCTGTGTCGAAAACGAGCTTAAATGCCAGATTGCACGGTTTTAGTGGAATTGGCAATCACATGTATACATGATTACATGGTTGTAACTGTAACGGTTACTTAGATCTATGGAAAAATGAATTTTAATAGGTGGGCCCTCGCAATTACAGCTGTAACAACAACTCTCACATCACGATTTCCGACAACTGGTTACGCACGAGTGCTGTAATTCATAATGTATAAGGCGTGAGCTAGGAGGATCGGGTACAGGATGTTTATTTCAGTTTACATACTGTGATATAGTATCATCTCCATAAGTTACCTTTATGCACGCCTTCATTACTGATATTGACTACATACACTGGCAGTCATGTAGGGAAGACGTTTTGATGTAAATCATGGCAGGAGATATGCTGTTATGTGATCGAGAACGTCTTAAAAATTTACGTAAATGTCACTTGCGCAATACAAAAAACACGTGATACAAGCGTAACTTATGCATCATCTGTCATTTGAGTATGCCCTTAGCATATTCCAATAAAAATCGAAACTTTGAAAGGCCCAAGACGTTGAATTTAATCACTAGACTATAGTAATCAGGATGGGTGGGGTATGTCAGTATTTTTAAAGGGGTTTAAGTTTGAGCATACCGAATTGTCAATTCATTTCTAATCTTTCAGTGATGAATGTGCAATCGTGAAAGAAGCAAAGGACGCAAATTTGTTGAGTCAGGAATCAAACTAACACGTGTTAACATGCAGTTGAATTTGTGTCCTTCAAAATCGACCACTCTGTCTTAAAACGGACACTTTTTCAATACCTTAAAGTAAATTTACAACTATGAATTTTCTAGGACACACTACAAGGTGGTCAGACTATGATATGCAATAACAATTATTTCGCTGACATTCTCAGGGTTAATTAAATAAAGGATTCAGTCTGGGTGATGCGTTTTCAAAGTCCTTAAGTATAGCTGAAGTCACTTAATCGCTCCTAGCACGCTTTGCATAAGTTCGATATAAGTTAGACTATCGTTGTGCATAAGTTCCTAATAAGTCAAGAACGCTAAGGATACGCTAGGCATACGCTGTTATACGTTTTTATAAGTTATGTTACGCCAGAGATAAGTTATGAATAAGTTACTCATACTTTAGAAATGCGCTATATATACGTTCAGCGCGTTCAGCATACGCTTTGGATACGCCCAGATGGAGAATTTCTCTGAATATTTTCATTCGACTTCAGCGTATGCCGACGTATTGGATATTTTTTTCATACGTCGGCATACGTTGGCGCTATACGTCGTCGTGTGACAGGGCCTTAAGCGCAGAGGAACCTGTAGCATCTTGGATGTGGGAAATGTTTGGATATTCCTGAATACTTTTCATCGGGATGCGTTTTTTCATATGCCGCAGTAAAAGGTTATTGTGAAAAATTAGTTCTAAAAACTAACAGCTGGAGTTTAACTTTTACAAACAGTTTGGACTCAGATCAGACCCTAAAAAATATCGGGCTTAATTTGAGGCTCATAAAATTCCATGCACATAACATTCTCACTTCTCATCCCTAGAGATAAAATATACACCCTTGTTTCTTAAGATCGCTCCGATAAGCTCAATTCTTTCACAACACGAAGAAATCATTCAGGATTTTTACAATACGTACACAAGAACTGGAAATAAGATAATCTAAAGCTCGAACATTGGCAACTGATACAATAATCAGAGCAAGCACATATGCAGCCTGATATGAATTCTTCGCTTTTTGACCAACAGGTTCTCATGGTACTTTATATATTAAATCCGCTAGTTCCACAATGAAAGTAGTTTGTGCAGCTGCGCAATCACAAGTTATATAGGTTTTTATACAAATTAGCATTTGGACCCCCCTAGGAAAAGTTGGACACCCCTGGAACATGTTGGATCCCTCTCAAACCTTGGAAAATTATAGTTTTCTTTGAAATAACCATTGGAAATCCTCTTTAAAACTGTAAAATAAGTTGATTACTAAAAAGACAACAACAATAAAACGTTTTCAGAGCTGTTTTCTGGCAATCAGGCCTGCCCCCCCCCCCACCCCCTGGCAAAATTCCAGTGGATCCGCGCATGTCAAATATGAATTACATACGCGTACTTATTGGTTTTAACCGTAATCAAATAATCCAACTCTATCTTAATAAAGCTGTCACATTTAAATGATAATTGCAGAAATGTAGGATACTAATATTGTCAGAGCATTTGCACAACAAGATATGGAAAACCTTATTTTAGTGATCAGTTCAAAAAGATTATCAAACGGTTTATAAAGGCTGGATATAACTTGGATGTCATGCGACAGTCTGCATACCTGGTTTTAAACCCAGTCAGGGTTTCAAGCTATGGTTTCCTCTTTAATTGCACGACGATGGGTCAGGCCTCAGACTCAATCACAGCTCTGACGTTAAGCTTTAATTGGTGGGTTGGTGCTTGATGCTTATCTGTGGCTGGACCCACCGTGGCTCGACTTGAGGTTTTCTTGAGCTCAGACTATATCTATGAGTCGTGAGCCCTTTTCTTTGTTTCAACATAGTATGTTTATTTGATCATAGTGTTTCTCCATGATGATACATTGTAATAGTTAGAAGGCCTCCATGCGAGCTGTACATTTTTGTACTTCAACAACAGCAGAAACTAGGGCGAAGTTTTGGTGCCAGTAAAATGCATTTAAGCCTCCCGGTGGCTTGGGCTGCTGTCCGTTCTAAGGCGGTGGTTCTGTTGTTGTTGATCGTTATTGAGTGTTACTCCCATTGTGGGAGTCTAAATTGTTGTATGCTTTGTTGTACGTTTGTTGTACGTTACTTTATGTCCATCTAGTTTTGCAATCATCTTTATGGGGAAGAGAGAGCCGGTTGCTTTGCGTGGTTGGCAGGGTTCATACAGGCAAGTTTGAGTAAAATTCAAGGACTTTTCAAGGATTTCTTGAGATCATGCTACAGTTTTGAATGTCTAAAAGTTTATGAAAAATCCTGATTTAAGTGTTAAAATTCTACTTCAGAAATGCTAGACTGAGATAATGGAGAAATTAGCACTAGAAAGGGGGAGTTCCAGATCTGCCCACGCATGGATTTTGATAATATTTTGTATGTTGAATACTTATGTTATAACAACTACAAAAAGGAAATTATTTCATTCCTCGAAGGCTGTTAGGCCACAGGGGGGCACCTTGATGTATACCCTCTTTGTACTTATATATGACCTTTTAAATATCAGTCTCAAATCATTAACATTATTGACTGCTACATTCTTTGAATGGAATATGAAAGAAGACTTCCCAGGTTATACCTTACTACCATTAATGTATATGAATACATCTAGATAATTTTTTTCTG
Organism: Loripinus fragilis; assembly: GCA_964019695.1. NCBI lineage: Eukaryota > Metazoa > Mollusca > Bivalvia > Lucinida > Lucinidae > Loripinus > Loripinus fragilis. The sequence goes on from OZ026518.1 coordinate 25,118,972, forward strand.
ACCTATCATTTGATTTTTGCCCATATTGAACACAAAAGTTAGTGTCTATAAGGGATTCTGTCCTAATATTTACCATGTTCCAGTTTTTGTAAACCCATAATATTTTCAGAAAAGTAGGTCAAATACATCCTTTTTATGCATGTAAATTTTCATAAAATTTGAACACCGGTAAAAGTGTTATAATTTGCGTGAAATGAGTTAAGTCAGTTTTGATTCTTAAAGACAAAGATTACTGTCCAATAGAGATCATTAAAGGATTAACTGATAAGGGACAGTTTAAGTATCTCACAAAATTAATGGGGCCTCAAGAGGGGACTTACCTGTATGCAACACAATTTCATTCACTAAGATAAAGATCAATATTTTATCATAAAATACCTATTCCCTTTATGGGACCACTTTATTGCCCCAGTAAGGAAGTCATAATCACCTCATTATGGCTGTCCTTTTGATCTGACCAGTATGACCCCTGGAGAGAGTCATAATGAGTGGTACCAGTATTATTGCTCAAATATTTGTCCCTTTAAGTGATTTCAAATAAAATGAAATATTCCAGTTAGGTCTTACAAACCGCAGTTTTTCCACCAGTATTATTCTAAAAACGCATTGGCTATCACTATTTAGTATCTTTAATTTGCTGAAAATATTTTCAAAATGTTAAATTTAGGGGTACCTTCAAACAAAATTTGATGTGGACGTGTTTGTTTTATACATTGAAATACATGTATGGTATATACATAATTACAAATTATTAGGCATCATGTTGAGATTAAATTAGGTTGGAAAATCAAAAATCTTGTCGCCTAGGGCCACTTTTAATTAAGGTGTCCATATTTTTAATTTTGAAATTTAAAATTATTTAAAATTAACAACTGAAATAGATGAATGGGTAAATATCTCACAAATAGAACACACATGTAATAGACACTCTTTCTAAAAAAATTATAAAATTCTGTGCGTGGGCAGAACCCTATGTAAATTTCATATAGGGTGGAACTCCCCCTTTGTATAAAATTGTTGTGCCTTTATTTGGTGCAACATTTGCTGCACCAAATACGGGCACAACAGTTTTTTTCTGATTTAGATCTCTATCAACAGTGTTAATTCCTTCAGGAAAAAGAAGAAGTCAAGGACTTTTCAAGGCCTTTGCATGATTTTCCAGTACTTTCCAAGGCATATTTAATTTTCAAGGACTTTTCAAGAAAGCCCTCTAAATTTAAGTTCTTTTCAAGCCTGTGTGAACCTGGTTTGTCTTACTGGTGCCTAGTGATGGTTGTATGGCTCTTCCTCGCGGTGTCATGGGTTTGTCTGCAGTTTGGAATTCTGGTATTTCCTGATCAAACTCACTTACTGTTTTTCATTGTAGGAATTCGCATTTATATTTCTCACCCTTGTAGATGAACCTAGAGTCACTCAGTGAATATCGATAGAGCACGGGGGGGGGGGGGGGGGGGGGGGCAGTGACAAAGAAAGGGAGAATGCCAATTACTTGTATATGTACAACAATTACATATAATGGCAAAAAGAGTAAATCTTATTTCAAATGGATCTAATTTACGCCAAGAACGACACCTTGAAGCCCTATATTCAAGTGGTACATGTTTCCAAATTATTTGCGATGCTGAAGAAAGGCTACCAACTTTTCGCATAAATCTCAAAACATGCATACCAAGACATGCTAATTTCAATGATATTCTGACAGCTTTACTGAGATGAAGAAATTAGCACCTCAATTGATCTAATTAGACTAGTCTGTGGGTCTTCAAAATAGGCTAACCTTGAACTAATTGCAACAGAATGCCATTAGTTTTATTTGCTATATTAATATGCCTGTGATCACATACTAAAAGTTGCAAGTCCTATCTTGTGGGGAAGTGTTCATATTTTCGACTTAAAATGATCACCTTTATGCTTAAAGTGGCCATTGAAGATCATTTTTATTCAATGGATCACTCCTTCTGCAGTTGTTTTAAGTCCCTAATGCTTTGGTGAAAGAATTTGATTTGATTATATGAGTAATAAACATTATACATATGTTATTAAACACATATGAAATCATATAAAATAAGCCGAAATGTTGAAAATCAGAGGCTCAATTACCCCACCCACCAATATAATAAGAATATAAACACAATAGTTCTGCTAAATACCTTATCTTATAGATCATATGATATTTTATTTCATTTCAAAACAGTTATTGTGTTAAATTTATAACAAGATACCAGTTTGTCCTGAAATAATTATCAGTTATTCTCAAGAAACTATATCTATACACTAAAGTCGATATATCTACACACATTTACATTTGTGAAATAGTAAATTTTTGGACGTTTTTTATCTTCAAAATGTTCATTTTGATTTGTCCAAAGTTAAATATTTTAAAACTCATAACAAATAAAAGGATAGTTTTTAGATTACAGTAGAAGAATACATTCCAATTTTCTGTCAAATATATCAAAGTAACATATATAACCTTATAGAATATATCATCATAAGAACCTATGTTTGTCCAAACTGTTAAATACAGTATATAATTGGGCCTGAAAAGATAATATATGTGTGGATGTAGATTTTTATAATATTTATCTGAAAAAAAATAACTTAATTGAAAAAAATCTCTAGTAAGTTATTTAATAATATTTTTCGTGAACCCAGTTTACTGTTGTTCACATTATACAAACATAGTCAGTAACAGTTTACTTTTATTAAATGGAAAAGTTAAATGTTTAAAAAACGTGCAGTCATGAGATCTTACTTAGATTTAGCAAACAATGCTTATATAGCTGATGCTAATTTCCACTATACAGAATGTGGTATGGCCAAATTATTACAGGAATATTGTCAATGGAATCCTTGATAACAAAGCGTTATATGAATATAAAACATTAGAATGAATTGTAAACTCACCAGTGTATTGACTGTATGAATAAGTGGAATAAAATCAAAATCAACACAGTTTTTTTCCACTGTAATATGTATAAGAAATGTTTTTCTTCTTCAGACAGTAAACAAATGCACTACATGTGAGCAGCAAAGGCTCTAATAAGACTGACCATCTCGTAAATAGGAAATTATGTAAAAGCGCACATAATGTTGAGGTATTGATTAATAGACACATGCAAAAAATCAACTGTTCTATTCAACATTAGCATTAAGAGGGCCCTTAATTTAGTACAGTCATTGTCACCAATGATAAACTTACATGTAAATTCTAGAAAGTACACATGAACTTAATGAAAGTATATGTACATATCGTATTTGCCATGCTTCCTTTTGTTCAATCATCAACATACGAAATCATATTTCTTTTACTAGTACATTGTATTAAGGTCATTATAAATCTTAGAGGTCGATAAAGCAGTGGTTCTATTGTCATTTGTGTTATGTGTGTATGATATAGATTATCAAATATTCAATACCATGTCGATTTGTTTTTGACAGTAGTATAAGTATGAATTTCGTTACCTTTAGATGAAAAGATGATGTTGAACGCTTTTTATGTAATGTATACAAGCTGGAATAAAAATTTGGAGCAGCACAAGAGATTTGGGTTCTTATCGCACATGGCAAATGCATCTTTAATCACCCATACTGTTGCAGCAGAGATAGCGTTCTAAAATGTGGCCCGTGTCTTCATCTACACACTGACTTTGTGTATAAGAGCAGCAAAGGTTATGTTGTGTCTAACTACACATTTTCACAGGATCGCCTGCTCCTTCATTGCACAACACTGGGTTATGAACCAAAATCAAATGTGCTTGCTCATTTGATTTATTATTTGTTTACTATTTATAATCAATTTAGTTTGCTTTGAAACGTGCAAAGGATGAATTGGATGTAATTTTGGTATGATTAATCATGTTCTCATTTGACATGCTGAATAACAAAATGTCACGCTTAGACTAAGCCTTATTGATAATAATAATGCAAAAAAACTACCAATAATTTATTGTAGTCCATTCATTTTGCAATGGCTACAATATAATATTTACAATGCAAGAGAATTTTTCTAAATAATAAGCCTAGATCTTTCAAATGAATTACCAAAAAGAAGCTTTAGAACAGAATATGTCCTGTTGCAATGCTTCACAACATTGTAGATCCAGACAAAGCATATGATAAGTGCGACCATTTTCGTAACCACTCTTTTTGTATATGTTACTAAAATAATTTGTATTCTTTCTTCACCAAACTGGATGCGCTAAAAAGTTTTTTTTGTTTGAAATGACAACGTTAATTTTAGGAGTTTTGGGTTTGCGTTTGTCCCTGGATGTTATCAATATAGTTGTTATAGTCCATAGCTGATAAGCTATAATTAATATGTTTTTGGTGGCTTACAAGGCAACTACAATTGTTTTATATCAATGTTTCATTTAACTTAAACTGTATCCTGTTAAAAATATCTTGTATATATCATTCCAAATACAAAAAGAAGGAAACACAAATGCTTCAGAGAGATATAAAGATATCATGTAAGCATTTAAGAAACATAATTTGATCATAAAATATAAGTAGTTTCTAAAAATGCTGTTTACACTCTGATTTGAAATGGCGTTTTATGTTATTTAGGTTCAAGTTTCGTCCTTTTTATCAGTAATGCTTTGTCGGGTTTTATTCTTAGTTATTTGTTTTGTCAAATAATACAGTATTGATCATTTCTCTTATTACTGGGCACTCCAACGACAGTAATTTACATACATTAGTAGTGTAAACTCATATAGTGCTGTTATTGCATTTAAATATTGTATTTAATAGAAAGTAACGTATATAACTGCAATAACAGGCGTCTAAATTAGATAAAACCATATTGCTAATCATTTGCTTTCAATTAAAAGATAATATTGATATGTAAGAATAAGGAATAATTTGATATACTAACACTTTAGGATTTCCTATCATTTTAGGGTAACGTAGTGATCTGTGCTATAGCAGGGTAACGCCTCGACTGCTAAAGAGCTTATATACTTTATATTTGACTAGTATAATGTGGTTTTAGAAAAAAGTCTACAAAACTGATTCCTAAGAGGTCTTTTGGCAGTCTATGATCTAAAGATAGTACTGCATTAAATATTAATACATTTGAAAGTAAGTAACATATATAACTGTAATACAATATGATATGTTGTTAGGTCATTAAGTCCAATCACAACAACCTCAACACTGTTAAAATAATACTTATATGTTGTAATAGAAAAGTAAATAGAACTATTATGTTTCTAATCTCAATATAATTGTAATATGGTGGGTGGGGTAATTCAACCCCTGATTTTTAACATATCGGCTCATTTGATATGGTTTGATATGGTTTTTATCATGTGTAATAATCATATAATCAAATCAAATTCTGTAATCAAAGCATAAAGGACTTAAAGCAACTGTAGAAGAAGTGTCCAAATGACTAAACAATAATCTTTAATGGCCACTTTAAGCATAAAAGTGATCATCTTAAGTCGAAAATACATATACTTCCCCACAAGATAGGACTTGCAACTTTTAGTATGTTGCTCAAGATAACCCAAACAGTCCCAGGATTGCTGAAAAAATTCTGTTGCAATTAGTTCAACCTTATCAGTTCTACTGATTAGACTAAATGGGGAATATACCGCAATGTATCCGATTTTTTTTCCAAAAGAGGGCATTTATAGATAGTATAGACCCACAGAGAAACACAACATCTCCGCAAGGCCTTCATCAGCAACAGAAAAAGTTTGGAAATGTGTGCCAATTTCGCTTACTGGAATATCTATACCTTTAAATGTAATAATTTGGACATGATCGCACTTAATATAGAATTGTCAAAATAAAGCAAACTATTGTTTGTCGTGAAGCAATTTTGTATTCTTTATTTACTTTTTAGAAGCGGTAATGGAGTAAACCCTCAACAGCTCGAACCCTGATAGCTCGAAGTATCCGCTTATGTCGCATAGAAAACGTGACGCATTTGATTCAGTTCTGAATGTGCCATATTTTGCTGACGCTTAAAAGAAAAGTCCTAGTGAGACGGTTGTTTTATAGAATATGTATTAAAACGCATATATGGTAAGATTGGAGGAGAGGAATGACGTTTGGCACATGGGTTAAATAGTATTCCAACTTAAATTTAATTTCTTTGTCTCAGTATTGCTTTAGTCCTAGTAAACAGTGCCGACCCTGGTGAAATGCCGCATAATGTGGTATTTCATCTTGATCTTCCCTGTTTGCCAAAGTAGTCGAGGGTTAATAGATCTAAATAGTTTGAAAATTCATGGGTAGAACTTCTATAGATGTCTGACTTCATTGAAGTATTTCGTATTCCTTTTGAATAAGAAACTGAAATATGCATTGATTTTCTATTTTTTTTGCCACTGAATATCAATAGATAAATAAACCGAATTTAGTCACAACTGAGTTTTGTTTACTGATGAATTCCAATTTTTCAACAATCGCTGCCCAAAGTATTGGATTCCTTTTTTGAAGGCAGCCAACTTGTTCGAACATACATGCAGTAGGCCTACTACGCGAAATGCACCTTACACACACCAGAGGCTTGATTCGATTCTTGAATTGTGCCGGACTTTCCTGAATGCATGAGCTCATCCTTTTCCCAGCATTTGATCTTTTTTAATAATTATTAAAGTAATAAGGTTGCAAAGATCAAGAATCGATACAATCAAGTACCACACCCGACCCAGGATACCAATGGGAAAGTGACAAACTCACAGAAGACACCACAAACGAGAGCCAAGAGGTCAGCCCTTTCCCAGCAGGTGACCTAAAGACAGATTCTATCAGTTTTCTAATCAACGTCTCCAGTCAATAAGGACAACTTAAATGAGTTTTTCTTACGGTACATAGACAACAGTGAATAATCAGATATTATGCTGCATAAGATTAAATATATTGTTGTATTAAAATTTGAATAAAATAATATGATAATCCGAAATGAGCTCTTCCAATTCATAACGATTGGAAAGTCCATTTGGCTAAATGGGTTAAGTAACAAAACATTTAACACATCTTATCGACCCATTTATACCAAAAGGAAACTTCTAATCTCCTAACTTCCTCCATAGATAACATTTCTTCCTCTTTGATAAAAGTAACTACTTACCCAAGAAAAAGGGGATAAATTCCTCGGGGTTTAGAAGCGTGTTGTCATTGGAAATATATCTATTGGGTCTGAATATGTCAGGATCTCCCCAGATGGCACTGTCATGGTTTACTGAATCAAGATCCGGTAGAATTAATGCATCAGGAGGGATCAGAAAGCCCCGGAAGTAGAAATCCTCTGTGGTAGCGTGTGAAAGACTCGTGAAAACAAGTTGAGCATGTCTTAAATGAAGAAACAAATAGGGAATTGCATTGGATTTCTGTATTTATCGCATTTGCAAGAAGCAAAGGTTGGGGAGAGACTGCACATATGCATGTGCGGATCCAGAGGGGGGGGGACAGGGGTCCCGACCCCCTGGAAAATTACAAAATATAGGTATCCTTACCGATACTGGACGGATCCCCTTAAATCACAAAGCTACCAATCCAGCATTCAATGTTGGGCCATCATCGGCCCGCCAGTGAAATATCATTTAAATGGCGTTTGCCATTTAAATGGCGTTTCACTGGCGGGCCGTTGATGACCCACTGATAGTGGAATTTGGATCCTTCCTCACATCATCAAACTTAAAAAAAAACGTTGTCAAAATTGGACCCCCTCTGACAAAAAATTGGATCCGTGCACGTTATGTGCAAACTCGCCAGACTCTTCGCTGTGTTCAACAACATACAAGTTTATTTTATACTATTATGGCTGGCGGTAGCATATCAATAGGGTCTACACTGTCAGCTAGGATAAAATAACTGATATGCGATACAATTTTGGAAAGTTTTACCAGGGTCTGACTATTTACTTATACAAATGCCTCAGAATCAGAGATAGTGAGTAAAGTTTAATTTATGATCCCTTGAAATAGAAAAGCAATCTGCCGAGGTGCTAAAGCATTATTGTAAGCTAAACCATTTGTGTTGATGTAATGTTAATTTACATGCATTAGAACTATACACACAACTGCTGTAATAAGAAAAAGACAGTGTGACGGGGAAATGGTGGGCTTACTGATGACGGGGAAATGGTGGGCTTACTGATGACGGGAAATGGTGGGCTTGCTGAATAAGTCCATTGATAATTTATGTTTTTAAGCAAAAATATGAGATTGAGAAACGGGGCTCTTTGTGGATACTTTAAATTGGATTGTATCATGTCCAAAGCTTAATTGGTGACCATGATACAAGTACTTTATTGTATGAAATCTCGTCTATCTCGAGATATTTTTGTGGGTGTCAACTCGTCGCCCACAAAAAATATATCTCGATAGAACTCAATATTCATACAATAAAGTTAACATAAATAGTACGATGCATACTAACACAGGTCTTAAATTGGAGTACTCATCCATCACGGTCCACATACGCTGACATTTATTTAAAACATATGAAATAGGAGTTGAGAGCAAAGCCTGGGCTAGCTAAATCGCTCAGACGCAAGGCAATTGTCCAAACAAAATGTCATACCATAACATCTGCTACACAGTAATGTGTGACATAGTTCATTTTCAACATTGAAAAGTAAATATAAACAATATATGATTATAATCTACCGATTATAAAGTCTCCCAAACCAGCCCCCAATTCCTATGGGACATCATAGTCAGCATTATTGAGTGTGTCTAAACATAAGGAATAACATTGTTTATCCTACTTCCACATTTCCTCTCTATATAACAGTAGGGAATCCCTTGGTAAAATTGTTTATGAGATCCCGTCGTCTGCGTGACCATACCTAGATCTAGTATCTACTAAAAATAACAACAAATGAAATGTCTGAAGGGATACTGTATTGTATCAAGTTGCTTAAAAGCAATTAACACACCAATCGCTAATGTCAGTGAAAACACACCATGTGACACATGCAGAGGGTATATTTCAGTTTGAAAGTTAAAGGAATTGACCTACTACATTATATATGGTTTAGGGATAGGGATCTGAACGGTTTCTAATATATTAAGCCTTTTAAAAAGTGAATGGGGTGGGGCTTGTCTGGGCACGTCATGAGTGACTTACTTTTCAGTGTTATTGAATTCATGTTATCATAAGAAACACGAATAGGTATGGTTTAGGGGTGGGAATCTGAATGGTTTCCGAGAAACTAAGCCTTTAAAGAAGTGAAAGTGGTGGTGCATGCCGGGGCACACCTCAGGGGACATCCCGGAAAGTGTTAGTGAATGCATCATATCATAAGAAATAACATAATATATGGTTTAGGGTTGGGGATCTGAACTGTTTCTTAGATATTAGGCCTTTTTATGAAATGAGCCGGGTTAGGCATGCCTGGCACATCGCAGGGGACTTCCCAGTGAGTGCTACTGAATGCTTCTTATAATGTAATATATATGGTTCAGGGTGGGGGTCTGAATTGTTTCTGAGACTTTCAGAACTTGTGTGGTCTGGGCATGCCTCTGTGTCAGCCACTGAGTCTGGGATTTCAAATTTAAACCTTCTTGCAAAACTATATATCAAATATCATATTATGAAGAAAATCAGATAAAGCCAATGAGTGGTTAGTGAGAAATAGTCCAGACAAAATTTGGGATGTTTTGGGCATGGCCGTGGGCCAGCCTTATAACCCGATATTTTGATTTTTGAAACCACTTTGCACAACTTTACGTCCTTATCTACCGTGTTCCCAAATATCAGAGCAATCCATCCTGTGATTACCGAGATCTCGCTCGGACATAATTTTGGCGGGAAGAAGAAGAAGAAGAAGAAACGGAACAAAAAAAAATGAATATCCACACTTCGTTTGGGAGACTTAATAAGAAACATAAAGTCCCCCAGCTTCGTTTGGGAGAAGAAGAATGATAATAAGAAGAAGAAGAAAAAACATAGCAAACTTTTCACTTGGCTATTTCCTTGTCTACGTGGGTCACAAACATTGACATGGGATCTACTCAAACAGGGTTTAAACCTTTATGCGACCGTCTGCATACCTGGATAAAAATTGGTCACTTTCTGGGAAAGGGCGAACCTCTTGGCTCTCATTTTATATGATGTTTTCTTTTGTTTTGTCACTTTCTCATATGGTGCCCTAGGTCAGGTGTGGTTTTTTGATTGTATTGATTCCTGATCTTTGCCTTCTTCCTTACTTTGAACTTTGTCCCAGAGTATATGGTACAAGCCATAACATAATGGTTCTTATTGCATATGCGCAAAAGCACCTAAAAACATTCATACTCCAAATTTGTTTATGCGAGCAACGAAGGATCTTGCTCTTTTTCTGAGGAACAGGAAAACACGAAAACTGGCAGTTTGGGAAATTGTTTGACAAACTTTTAACAGAGAGGGCTCACTTTATTTGGCTTGTAATGAGGACAGTGCCATTTTTCTTCTGAACAATCTAAAAGATAAAATATTTGGCTTGAAATTATATATAGAGGATCTTACACGAGTGATCATTTCAGATTAAATTTGGTGAGTTTAATAAATTTAACATGAAATGGTCACGAGCATAGATCCTGTTTATCATATGACCTTTTAAATGCGATGTTTTCGCCTTCAAAATTTGTTTATTTCAAGGAAAAGTTGCATTGGTGTAACGGATGTCGTCATGACGTTACTTGTTCCCCCCCCCCCCAAAAAAAAAGTGTTATGTAACGTATGGTCATAACATTATTTATGACATGACGTTATTCACTGAATAGCAGTAACGTCATATGATAAAGACAAATTGTAGGTATTCCAATGGACACTAATTGTGATTCTCTTTTTGCAGATTTGTTTTTTATTTGTTAAGCGAGAGACTTCATGCTGTCTCTGTCAGACAATAAACAAACTTATATCATTGAAGCTTTTAACTCCATCTTCAGATATTAAGATGACTTGCTTAATATTGATAATACTTATTTTGAACAAATGGTAGATCAGACACAAATGTATTATACACGGAACTTCAGTTAAATAAGGCATATTCTTTGGAAACTGAAGCCCCATTTTTGTACTTGGACTTGTACACAATGGTATCGTTTCATCTAAGATTTATGATAAACGGGATGATAATTATTTTGAAATAGTAAATTTCCCATTTCTTGATGGAGTACCTAGCTCCCCTTCCTATGTATGTATATTTAACAGCTTATTTGACTGTGACAGTGTGTTCTAATGTTGGTGGTTTCGACAACAGAAACCAATTTTGAATGCTAAGTTGTTAAAACAAGGTTATACATATCATAAAATTCGAAAAGCATTTTCTAAATTCTGCCACAGACACTCAGAGTAAATGGTTAAATACAACATTGATTTAAAACTCTTCAGCAACAGGGCATATCAGAACCTATATTTCATGGTGGTTAAGTTTATAAATTCAAAAGAATTGTTGGAAACCCTTATTTTAGTGATAAACTCAAAAAGACAAACAAATATCATAAAAAAGTTGTAAATAACTTGGATGCAATTTGACAGTCTACATGCCTGGTTGTAAATCCAATCACAGTTTATACTATGGTTTCCTCGTTAATTGCACATGGGTGGGTCAGGCCTCAGACTCAATGACGGCTCTGGCGTAAATCTTTAATCTGTTGGTTGGTGCCTGATGCTTGTCTGTAGCTTGGCCCACCGTGGCTCAACTTGAGGTTTTCTTTAGATCTGACTATCTGAGTCATGAGCCCTCTTCTTTATTTCATCATAGTCTGTTAATTTGGTTAGATTGTTTCTCTATGATGATACATTGCAATAGTTAGTAAGCCTTCGTGCGAGCTTGACAATTTTGTACTTCAACAACAGCAGAACCTATGGCGAATAATTGGTACCAGTAAAATATATAGAAGCCCCCTACCCCCTTAGGGTGGCTTAGGGTGATGTCCGTTCTAAGGCGGTGGTTCGGCTGTTGTTGATATTTGTTGTTCATTTTACTCCCATCGTGGAATTCTGTAATTGTTCATTGATTTGTTGTTCATTACTTTGTGCCCATCCTAGTTTTGCAATCATCCTGATGGGGAAGAGAGAGCTGGTTGATTTGCTTTGTTTGTCTTCCTGGTGTCTCGTTACTGTTGTCGGCTATTCCTCATAGTCTGCAGTTTATGATTGTGGTATTTCCTGATCATACTCACTATTTTTACAAAACTTCTTTTGACTATTTTATTTGCTCATTAGCATTTTCATCTGAATCATAAGAAGCAGAGGGCAAGAATTACTACACCAAAGACCACCATATTTAATAGGTTCATTTCCGATTTCGCTACATTACAATCAGTGGCAGATAATGTGTACTTATTTGTTTCAAGCAGTACCCTCTTGCCCATTAAATGGTTAATTTGTAAATCACAAACCTCATCACTTCCATCATAAACGCATCCACCTGTGGAAGTTTGGTTTTCTCCTGAATGGAAGGCAACCTCTCAGTACCAGTCACTTTTAGTATGGCCTCATACATCTCCTCCTGTAGGTCGGGGTAGTTGACGAGGTAAACGAGAGCCCATCGCAAAGCCGTGGAGGTTGTCTCTGTTCCGGCAGCAAAAAGGTCGATTATAACTTTCGCAAGCTGGTCCACTGTAAATACACACAATTATCTAGCATTACAGCTGAGAGTGAATGTGAAACGCTTAATATATGTAAATTATGACAGACATGCATAATGTCTTTGTGCATAGTAAGAGATTTTACACCCAGGATTTGGTGTTCAGAGATACAGGCAATGTGTTGTTTCATTCCTTCGCATTTAATTTGGAACACTTTTCTGACTTGAGGAATATTGCCCCAGCAATTGCGGTTCCAGATTTTGGGTACCAAAATTAGGTAATTGTTAACAATTTAAGCTCATAATCAGTAGATGGTAAAGCCATTTTCACAATCATTCTGTTAGGAGTAGATAAAAGTTCAATTAAAATGTGTGAGAAGCTATGTCACCATTATAAAATTATCTTATAAAATAACTTATATGTAGTCTGCTGGATATGTACGGATGACCATTTTCCCCTCGGTTTCTCACACTAGAGATTATGAACGTAGGTTTTGTAAATCTCTGGATATTGCCTCAATGCTCTCATGGGTATTCTTTCCGTCTGACAATAATCTAGTTACTGACTTGGTACACTAGAGTTTTGAGGATACGTGTCCAATCACAGAAATACTGTTTCGAAGTGTCTATATTTGTATGAGTGGCAATAATGTCCTACTGCACGAAATGATAGTCAGGACAGTGGACAATTTATAAAAGCGCATTCATAAATGTGTTGGAGCATTTCATAATTCGATTTTGAAGGGCAGTTCTTCATCAATTGGCAAAGTTTGAAATTTTATCAATGTAAATTCCCTCCAGAAACAATGTGGTATTATATATATATACAGTAAACCCTGTCTTAAGCGGTCACTCATAAATAGACAAAACAAAGATCTTAATGACAAATAGAAGCTTAATTCAGGTCGAAAGTATTGCAGAAGGCTCTTCTTGGAGCATTTTGTAATACTTTTGACCTGAATTAAGCGATAGTTGTTCTTGAAAACCAATTTTTGGTCTTTTAAAGAGTGGCCGTTTTAGATAAGTTTTACTGCATCAATCTCTGGAGACACCCCGGTTTGAGGCAATGGTAGCAGCATTGTGTATAGGCTTCAAAAACTATACAAATCAGTTATTCCACCAAAAATGACTCATATTTGAAAATGCCATGTATCCACTATTTGCATTCTTATTCCTGCTAAAATATGCTTGAATTCTCTAAAAAATCATATATGTCTACGGTCCGCAAGCATTAGCTGGTAATTTCAAACCAATTTGAATAGCATCAAACTAATTGTTTAAAAAAAATGTTATGATCAATGTTTGCAAATAGCTAAAATTGCAATGTCGCCAAGCTATTTTTGTAGAAATTTGGTATATTTGATCAGTGAATCTAAAGGGCGTCTCATTTTCCCTCAAAAATCATTCTTGTTCTTTTCAAGAGAATTGCATAAACAACCTTCTAATTGGGCCATAAGGTTAACATAAGTTATCACTAACGAATGTGTCTCCTAATATGCCTATGCAGCTGTAACTATTTTTAAATGGGATACTGAAAACATATTGATTTCATTTACAGGCACATGATGCTGCCAAATAAACTTGAAAATGATTAAAGATTAAAATAAACAGAGAAAGCTTGCTATTCACTATTGCTCGAAAACATTTCAAATAGGGCCATTATCAAAGTGTCACGTTTCAAAATATATACATCCGTAACGCTTTAAATATGTTTATAAAACAAGAATCTCTGAATGTAGATAACAGCCATATTTATCTGTATGGTTGTTTATTCGAAATAAATATTGAATGAATAGCAATCAAAATCAATTGTGTATAGCTTGTGGTATAGGTAAAATGTTCATTTTTCGCTATGCCTCCATAACATCTATTTTCCATAACAAGACTTTAAATGCTCATTAAAAGTACACAAACGTGTACATTCCATGATAATGATACTTTGATGCACCATTTTAATTGTGTTATTGTAAAAAAAACGTCTGCTAGTGGGATAAAAGCATGATTAATTTGGATTTTGTTTTGAAATAGGTACTTGAATACACCTGTCACGTCAATTTACTCCAAAAGCGGCATTGACATCAGATATAGTTCTATTTAATGGAAGTTTCATCTTATTATATACAAGTTATTAAAATGCAAATGTATTTGCAGCTTCTATCAGTGAAGATACATCGAAATCTGCCAACATGAGGTCCTTTACGGATTATAGAGCTTTTCTAATGCCATGTTTCATGTAAATTCTATTTGAAGTAGCATGAAAAACAATTCCTCAAATCGTATTTTTATGATATTTATAGTAAGAATTTGACAGAATGTGCATCCAAGGGCTGATATAATCAAATTACATTTAAAAATCGTTGGAAATTCGTTATGGAAGCATACATATTTTATGTTTTTTTTGATCACACATTTCCATGTAATATGTATATATTTTGCCTAAAGCAAACATAGTACCATGAAGTTACTATCTAGAAAATTATGATATATCATTATCAGAAATATATTTATAGCGATGGGTCCACAATGGAGGCTCAAAGATGTTATGGAACATAGATATTGTGTTATGGACTTAATATCTATGAAAATCTGTAGGTTATTTCCAGTATTTGCTAAAATATGTTTTAAAAATGTTCAATCGCCAATGACCAGTTTATGCAATAAGTTAGTATTACTATTTGAATTTATTTTGAAGTGTTTATGGCTGATATTCATAAAGTTTGGAAGAGTTCATTTCAGTTGACAAAACATAGAGAAGTTACAGGCTTGAATGAAAAGTTAAAATGTTGATTTATCAACATTTTGATGTATGGCTTTATAAAAGCCCAGAATAAACCATAACTTAATGTTGTTATAAAGCTTAAGTGTTGCTTTTGCATGTTCAGATTTTTACACATATGTCTATGTTCAATAACAAAAACGAATTAACTGCAAATGCATTAGCATTTTAATAACTTGTAAATAATGCGAATAGAACTTTTGGAGAAAATTGACAAGACAGGTGTATTTAAGTACTTGATTTAGTTGAACTAAAGTTGGTGGTGAAACATACCTAAAGATCATTATTGGTGTTGGTAAAGCAGGATTAATGTACTAGATTAAATAACACCTAGTCATTTCTATATACTGTTTCTTGCAATAGTGACATTGTTGATTGTAATTTTTAATTGGAAAAGTGATTCTGTCCAATAAGCATGCTCATTGCTTCCATCATAATTTTTGCTTTAAATATTCATAGAGTTCATAGGTAAAGAGATCAAACTTCAAATTTTTATTTTTATTTATTTATTTCCCAACTAGTTTCTGTTTAACAACCTTTCTATGATCGTCAATCAGATTTCATATACAAGTTGTTGTTGGTGTTTAATTTCACACACGTTTCGAAAAATCACTTCACAAAATAAGGTTTAAGAAAAAACTAAACCTTGCAGCTATATTCCGTAACTAATATGAAAATGTAAATAACACATAAAGGTTTCCATTTTGAAGCACCAGATGCAGTGTTTTAAAGAACCATGGCTTACCACTAGCCAATATGATAATCTTTTTTTCTTTTGAGATACACTTGGTGGAAAATAAAATAAGTTATGCTTGGGTTTATGCAGTTCCATTTAATCACAAACTGATGATGAGTTCAATGTTTAATCATTTACAACACCGTTGATCCTAATAAAATGATATTTAGATTGTTAGTACCTTGTTTCCTTGTTTTATACAAACAAACATTATTTTGACCGCATAGTATCAAGATAATCATAGCAGTGCATGAGCAAATCATAATAACAAGCCATAAGCTCAGTTACTCTCACACACAGGTTACTCATCAACGATGCAAATGGCGTTGTTCATATTTATACATGTGATTATAGAGGTAATTTTCCTAAATCAGAAGCATGCTTAACCAGTAAAAAAAAACATTTTTCACCATTTTTCATTTTGTAATTGTATCAATTTTGGTGGAATGGCTTAGAAGAAAAACATCGAAGATTGTGATAAATAACAAAGATACCAAACATTTAATACATTTTGTGCCCCCAATTTGTTTTTTCAACATTGGTAAATTAAACATTGATTTCCAAGCTGTTTCAAAATTCAAAATTAATTTAAATGTTAATGTCTTATATTGCACCATGGACATGGCAGCTTCTAGTAAGAACGCCAAATTGATCTGCGCATGTGTATTTGTAAAACCGATTAGCTGTGTTCATTTTCACATAAAGAGTCATAATGAAGTTGGACATTAAAAGAGATAAATTGATGCAGCTTTATCAACTCGTCTGATGGGTGTCTTGATGGGTGTCTAGGAAACATTATTTAACCATACTTTACAATGTTTGTCCATACTTTACACAAGAATTCGAATCTAGTAGCGAATCGTTTTTCACTTTTACTCAGTAAACATCAATGCAAAATGATACAATGGAATGAAATGCAGATTTCTTAACTATAACATGAGCAAGAACCTATGAGTGTTATCACCCCCATATTCTAAAATGTGCCGGCGCGTGTGTGTTCGTGTGTTTTATTCGACGTACCTGTGAATGTTGTTGATGTATTTGAAGCCTGACTTTTCATCTCTTTGATATACGCACTAGTGAAATCGCTTATTCGATGTTCATCATAGTTCTCAATGTGTTGTTCAACTACCTCTTTGACGAACTGAAACATATATTCTTTGTTCGCAATTACCTTCTTAATGCAGAATAAGTCGCCTGGAAGTAGTTCCAATGATGGAATAAAATGTAGTACAGCACTAACACCAGCTAAATAAAAAGTTTCATTGAGTTTTTCTAAAATATCTTTAAACCCTTGGTCATTGTGTTTAAATTGCCCACCAAAACAAAGCGAGCTTATAATATTTGCAATACTAGTACTTATAGCTAATTTTGGGTCAATTATGGAATTGTGACACTTTTTTAATTCTCGGATAAGCCATTTGACTTCTCCGTGTATTTTCTCTTCCAGAATCGATCTTCCCATACCAAAGTTTTTTAATGTCTGTAGAGCAAATCTTCTCTGGTCTTGCCATAGTTTTCCAGAAACGTTAATAATGCCTAAAATGAGAAAAATATTTAAAACATATGATACGTGTCTGATTAACATATTCAAATTTTATTTGAGTCGATATACACATACAGATGAAGCAGAAAAAATTGCACTAGGACTCTCATATCATATTCTAACGTTACTAAGGCTCAAAATTGACATAAAGCAATCAATCAATGTTTCCTGTAAACTAAACAGGTAAATACGTAATATACACTAAGTTCTTCATAGTCCAAACTATAATCCCGAGGTGCCATCGACGACCTGATGCACTATTGCACGAGGCCGAATAGTGCATCAGGTTGTCCACGGTACCGAGGGGTAATAGTTTAACTATACTACAAACAGACATTAAATAACTGTTTGATTATGAAATACTTAGCAGCGTTTCTTGAATGGAATTGCTGTAGACGATGCGGTTTTGTTGCAAGTTTTGTTGCGTACGTTTCGATTATGAAAGGAGGCGTTGCAACAATGGCGAAAATGAGCCATGCTTTGGCAACTTTAAACTCCATAACTTTGTTGTTTATGGTCAGAAACATAAAGTGTGGATGCTCGTTTTCTTAGTTAGAACGAGCGGAATATTTTGAGACCAAACTTGAGCAGATTTGGTGAAATTTTCTGTTTTGCATCTTCAAGAAACGCTGCTTAGTATTTCATCAAAAGGGTTGGGTAATGAAACTATTACCCCTCCGTACCGTGGACTATACTAGAAACAGGCATGAAATAACTGTATAACAATTTACTGCAGATAAAAGCCCTGATTATTGAAAAAAAAAGTTAGGAAGAAGGCAAATATCAGGAATCGATACAATCAAATACAACACCTGACCCAGGACACCATATGGGAAAGTGACAAAAACGCAGGAAAACATCACACAAAAAAGATCCAAGAAGTCTTATCATATAAATATGTTTGCAATACTAACAATACAGGGGATCTTTTTCAACTTATTAACAGATATGTATCTGTTTCAAATTTATTGAAATGGAAATTTAAAATAAATGCAGCCCTTTTTCATAGCTTTGCAAAATTGCAGAACCAGGCAAAACAATGACAAAGTAGTATTTCCACTTACTGTTTTGTTATATACATCACCAACATAATTAATACATTCGTTTTTACCAAACTGGACATACTGTAGATACTTTAATATTATAACTACGAGGTGCTAATTGTGAGACAGAAACCATTACGATTTCAACAAACTTCAGTTCTTATATGACAAGGATGAATGCATTTTTAATGTTTCACTTCCTGATTTTGACTTCTGCTAGGAAAGGCTAACAGTTTTTTGGAGTTCCAAGTTAGTATATGTGCATTATTGTTTTGAACATAGTTGTTGTAATCAATAGCTGATTATCAGTGCAAACATTTGAAGGCTAATATAATGGGTGAGGAGTCATATTACTGTGATTCTTCGTGCTTCTTTATTTATTTCATCTTAATTGAGCTGTTGACAGTGAAGCGAAACGCCTTGTAGATGTCATTTAATGCATAAAAAGAAAAAAATACATGGTAGTGGCAGAGATAAAAGAATCATTTAATCTTTTTTAAAAATATAAACAGCTATCAAAATCCAATTTAAACGATTCCGAAAACATATTCAATGGCAATTTTATGGTAATGCATCTATTTATGAAGAGCTAACGTACATTTGATTTTGTCATATATAATGTGATTAAAAAATCTTAATGTACAAAACACCCTCTTCACAGGTTTTTTGGCAGCCTGTGGTCAGGTAAACAATAGTAATATATTCTAAAGTAGGTAAAATATATGACAGTTATCATAACCTTATTGGAAGTTTTATCTGTAAAATCAAAAGTTTAAAAAACTGACTGAAATCATACAAGTATATATAGATGCATGTTTGTGATACTGATGAATGTGAAAAAAGTGGCCTTGTGTTAACTGTGGGTTATGTTTTCAGAGAGCTGCTGCTGACAAACAAAAGCAGGTAGAATACTCAAACTGGCTTATATTTGAAAACGCTTAAAGTCTTTTATGAAATCAAAACGTGCGTAACTTCAAAACCTATGAAGGGGAACATTGAAAACAAACAATAACAGTCAATATCATGATTTTTAGGGAGTAACGCTAATAAAGTAACGT
The DNA here is from genome assembly GCA_964019695.1 of Loripinus fragilis. Classification (NCBI taxonomy): domain Eukaryota; kingdom Metazoa; phylum Mollusca; class Bivalvia; order Lucinida; family Lucinidae; genus Loripinus; species Loripinus fragilis. Next base: position 25,138,672 of record OZ026518.1, read on the forward strand.
ATGTAATACCTTAGAACATCAGAATATTATTTAAAACGCTTTAATTTCTAAGGCATATACTGAATGTGTGAAAACATCAACATTTAAAAACTTAGATGTAATTAAACCCAAAACAGGTTTGCTTATCACTCAGCTCTATAGAAATCATCAATTTTGCAGCCATCTTGAATGACGGCCATTTTGAGGACTTTCGCCGTCCTAAAATTTTATACAACCACCCATTCTGTGGACTACTAGTATATATCTATCAAAAAAGGCATCAAACCTTCTGGCCAAGATCGTGTAGGGTAAACCAAAATTTTGATGCGACCTGGAAGTTGGATTCCGGACTAAACCTTTCAATAAACTAAAACAAGAGATTCCGGTTAAAATTCTTGCTCTACTTACCTAGTCCTTGTGTTACTTTCTCTATGATTTTCATATTTGAGGGTCTGTTAGAAAAAGTTTCTCCATTGCGTAGAAAAACTTCCTTGATGGCATTATAGCCTGATATAACAATTACCAATTTTGTCCCCATATACAAAGAATACACATCGCCATACTCTTTCCGAAATTTCCGTAACGTAACTCTCATATCTG